>JBAMJV010005594.1:5000-180516 GCA_037951105.1 Echinarachnius parma | reverse complement strand
GGGAGCATACTAGTCCATATGCTGCCAATATAGCACCAGGATTATATTGTTAGAAGGAATGTATAATGCAGATGAAAGTTATCAGTTCAAACATAGGGAAACTGACCAGAAATGTAAATAAACATGATGAAAAATGAACATACCGAACTTGTAACAATGTTAATGTAAGGGGGAATCCGTAGTGTTTATCAAGCCCGTGACAACATGCATGGAATTAAAAATAATGTCTGTAACATCGTGGAGTCATTTTGTGAAACATGAACTGAATACTAATCTATTTTGTTCACTAACACTGCACCGGCAATAATTAGTACAAAGTATGCTCATTAATTATATTCATGTTTATCGACTTTTTGAGATTAGCATTGAAGTTACACCGGTGTCAAAATGCAAAAGAAAAATAAGGCCATTTATGCAAATTCGATATTTTGGTAGGAGTTGAAGTCATAGACAAAACAGCTAATTTCCTCAAGGGGAAAAAAAGAAGTCTAAGTAAATGGACACTAATCAAAAAGCTTTCTCGCACTAATTCACGTAGCGAGAGAAAGGAGGGCCAATTTAACACCATACAGAGATACTCATTTGATACTCTATAATATAACTATCCTGTTGAAAATATTGTCCTATACATATTTGCTTCATCGAGCAACTCCATTATAACTAAAAGGCTAATTTGCCACTCGCTTATACCATCTTTTATAGTTATATACGCTCTACCGCTGATGCATAGAGCTACCTCGCATATATAATTGACTTGTAATTCTAGAGGACGTATACACCTGCTCCACATTATGAGTTGGCGTGTTTTGTGTTTACACGGTTATATTTACCCATCGAGTTTCGTTATCATTGTGTAAACAATATACATGCCATCCTCGTTTCTCGCTCTTTTCTAGGGATAACAATTTTCCCGAGGAAATACAAAATAGGACAATAATTTAAATTAACTACGCAATTGTCAACTGTGTCGAAGCGTTCAGACCTCGGAATCCCGCCTCTTTTGCAAGGTCTTTTTAGGGGGATAACAATTATCCGAAGGAAATACAAAAATAGGACAAATGAATTCAAATTATTTACGCATTGTCATTTTTCGAAGCGTTCGCCCGGAATCCCGCCTCTTTTGAGGTATTTTTTAGGATAACAATATATCCGAGGAAAGACAAATAGGACAATGAATTGAGTATCATTTTACGCATTGTCAACTTACTTTCGAGGCGCTCGCGCGGAATCACGCTAAGGTCAAGGTAAAGTCCGAATACCCATGTGATTAGCATCAGCCTAAAATCTAATCTTCGGAGATTATTTGCTGGATCGCGAGATTAGACATTTAATTTCTATAATCTAACAATCGACAACCAATTTCAAAAAGTACAAAAATGGTGAAGCTACTTTTAATCCCTGAACTAAAACTAACTTTAACCCACCCTCAATAAAAACAAAAACAAAAACAAAAACAAAAGCGGTTTCCGACTTGAGATATTGTGCTGTGCGCTACCAGTCCTACGGAGACGCACAATTAATTTTAGATTTAGTTTTGTGCCTTATAAAAGCGCCCTGAAGAAGTTCTTCGTTCTTGAAATGCGACATTTACAAGAGACATTGATTATATGTATTTTATAATATGTTATTTCATGTCCATGGATTTTCGGCGAAGAAAGCACGTTCGTACACCATATTAAATGGAACAAGTTTGTTGTATGGGGTTCTTCAGAGCCAATTTCGCAGCTTTGACAGTCACGGTGGACAAACAAATGCGTAGCCCTTGTTTGGTTTGCGAGGTAGACAATCAATCACACTATATTTTCCTTTCAGCAGAGTATCGCGACTGTTTTTTATTTGAACAATTTATTAGCCAGAAGAATGAGTATTCGAGTTTGATGCAATACTGATCTATCAATGCGCGTATTGAAGGGAATCGAACAAACAATACAAATAAAAACAAATATTTTGGAACAATTTATTAGTTGGAAGAATGTTTCGAGTTTGATACAAAATCTATCGACGTCGTACGGAATCGAACACACGAGGAAAAAAACCAAAACCACTTGTATTTGACCTATCTGATCGAAGCTAAATTAAATGGTAGGCCTATAATAAATAATAACATATTTGTTTAAGTTTGATCTGTAATCTCACAAGGTTGTAGTGTTGTTTTTGTCGTTGTTGATGTTGTTGTTGTGTTGTCTTGTTGATGGTGTTGTTTTGGTTTTGTTGTTGTTGTTATATTTTTGTCGTGTCGTTACAACTTTGTCTCTTCTTTGATAAGTTATTGCTCGTATATCGATAATAATCTTGAGTTCGTTATAGTATAGAGAATTAATGAACATATACAACGTGAAAATAATACTTGTTGTCTCGTACATGTCGAATGTTGCAGTCTTGAACGTTCGCCTTGGGGTGTTTCACAAGGATCCTAAGTTGATCTTAACTCTAAGTTGAACTTTAAAAAGTATGGAAAGCTGTTGGTATCTTTGAAAATATTTTGTAAAAGTTTGTTTAAAAGGCATACAATGTTCATTCAAATCCATTAATATTTTCCTATTATTTCTTGCTGTAATATTTATGAAAAGTCAAAAATACTTGCATTTTTGCCATTTGATACTATTTTATTTCAAGGCTACAAATGGCTTTCCATAATAGTTAAGTCCAACTTAGATTAAGTTAAACCTTAGGATCTTTGTGAAACACGCCCAGCTCCCCCACCCATGCAACCCCCACTCATTTATCGCTAGCTACACGTCTAAAGTCTGCGTTTACATTAGAGCCGAACTTTCCGCGGCGAAAATTTTGTTTCGCCAGCGAAATTATTAAAAAAAAAATCTCGCTCGGAGGAGCGATTTTAAAGAGAACTCGCTTGCGAATATTCGCCATGTAATGTGAACTTATATATATGAATTATATATATGAATAGCACTGATGTTTGGTCCGTGCGAATGTTCGCGGCGGAAATTAGCTCTAATGGAAACCGCAGCTTAAGTCAGACATTATTGGCGAAGAGGATTATACTTGTTTAGAAGGAATGATAATGCAGATGACATGCATATTTGATGTATTATTTTGTCAATCAAGTCTATCCTTCATCGCTTATCAGTTCAAACATAGGGAATTGACCAGAAAATATAAATAAAACATATGCAAAAAAAACACAACCCGAAAAAATAAGTTTTCCCTGGAATTCGAAACCTGAGACCTACGAATTGCTCGACCGGTGCTCTACCATCTGAACTGGAAGAAAATCCTTGTTCTGGACGTGATCGTCCTGGAACCCTTTTCCATGTTCGTGATGGTAAAAAGTTATTACCCCCGGACACAAACTCAGAAGCCGGTTAAGAAATTATTTTGAGGATATCTTCGAGCCGGACCACCGAAGTAATGAAAACTAGGGGGTTTGGGGGACGAACACCCAGACCAGGGCTTTATATAACACCGTTTGATATAGAGCACCGGACGAAATACTGCTTCTGGAGAAATCCTTTTTTATTTGCTCTTTTTCATTTGTATTAATTACAACATTATCAGTATGAACAAACAGTTGCTCTTCAGGCTTCCCACCCACCCCCACTCCTCATCTAGCTACACGCCTATTAGTTAGACCTTATTGGCGAAGAGGATTATATTGCTAGAAGGAATGATGATTGCGGATGACATGCATATTTTGGTGTTTGTCAGACAAGTCACTCTATCCACTTCAACATAATGTGGTCAACATTTGACTGTATCTGTAATTGTTGTGTAACCATCACCATCGTCGGCGCATCTTCAACGTCGTCATTTCGCATTTAGTTATTCGAATGCTTATAGAATTGAGTTTTTCTTCAACATTTTAAACATTAAACACCGCCGTCTTTTAAAAATGCAGATTATGGTCAATGAAATGAAGCCCAAGGATGGAGACGACGAGGGCGTGGAGGATCCGACCGGGAGCCTTGCGGGCTGGTGTGCCGACGACGGACTGAAAAAGGTACGCATACCAAACATAACATATCTCCCGCGGATTCTCTCGCTTCGTTTGAATTAAAGCAGCAACATTTCATTGTTACATAGCAAATTGATTATAATATAAATTAACCCATTGCCTGCGGTAGCTTGGGGGTGGTGGTTGGGAGGGGGGGGGGGGGGGTGGGGGCATGCTGCCTAGTGTGCAAATTAAGGTGCAGCAGGGAGGGATTTCTTTATAAAAAAAAAAGGGGGGGGTCCGAAAATCCAATCTCCACCCATTTTGTTTCTACTTTATTGCGCCTGTGCACTTGACTTTTGTTTTTTTGTTTTTGATTTTAAATCAAAAACTCTTCCGTACCCGTCATGAAGATAAATGTACCATCCATTTAACATACATAGTCCTATGGCGTAGCGTAGTCGGACTGAATAGTCGGGGGGGGGGGGAGGTCGCATCTATGTATGTTATTTGAGTATTAAATTGTAGGGGGCACGTGTTGCCCACGCACCCCCTCCCCAGGGCTTGCCCCCATGCTTCCCCACTCAAAAATAGTTGGCATTTTCCGCCTGATAACTGTAATTGCTTTATTTATTTTCTTTCCATAGGATGTGCGGCTGACCTATGATGAGTTCTTGGAGGGAGCAAATCTCGACCCAGATAAGATCCACTCGGAGGATTCGAAGGGGGCGACGTTCTTACACCACGCCGCCAAGGCCGGCAGAAAAGACTCTGATTAGAGTACCTAGCCGTACCGTGGGCTTGGTAAGCTTACTTGGATGACATTAAAGGGATCTCGTAACATTGTCGATATCAACAAAACTTACTCAGAATTCTTGCACTTCTTGCATACGTCGTTTCATTGTACTATTTACCAATGCAAGCATGGAACAGCTTTCGGTTTTCTAAATTTGTCATTCGTTAAAAAGATATTAATGAATGAAATGTTCGAATGTGTCATTCTCCACTGGATAATGTAAACTGTGTACAAAGTCAGTGCAATAATAGGCAGATATCACGTTGCATTTCGCTCATTACTCGTCAGCTGACATTCATTCAACATGGAATTTTCACACATTACTAGGCGGACGTATCAGATAACAGAAATATAAAATTCTTATCAACCCTTCTTTGGTTTTTGCACATGTCAACAAAGTTACTAGATCCCTTTAAGTACTTGTTTACAGTAAGAAGTATAATGGAGCTTCTCTAATTCTATTTAGTAGCTACTGCCAATTACGGCCGGGATAATAGATTCTGACATAGTATATCAACATTCAACCACAGTCACTTGAATTTGTAACCTTCCTCTTGTACTTTTTCATTTTGCTTAAACGTAACATTATCATGGATTCGGCGTTGATTTTTCATAAAAAAAAAATTTGATGGAGATACTTGAAACAGAACATTGCTAAATGAAATGCTTTCAAGGAAGACTTTTCGAATGCAGTTAAAGGGGTAGTTCAGGTTTGGTATAGAGGGCGCTGCACAAGATAATTGTGTGCGAGATAATGAAACACTGAGTGTCAAAAATGAAAGAATAAACTTTACTTGATCAAAATCGGTTCAGAAACGGCTGAAATATCAATAAACATATTCGATCAGAATAAATCTGGGGCCCAGATTTATTCGATGATTTCTTTAAAACAAATTAAAAATGCTTACACTTTTTCAAAAATGTTCAAAAGAGATTTTAAAATAGTTTTTGATGATCTCTCTATTTAATAATTATTTCAACAAAATCATGTGCTCTGATCCAGTGGGCTTCTGCACCTAAACGAACCATCTCTAATTACTAAAAAGTACTAAAATGCTGCATTATTCCGATGGTCTTTTTACAGCGTGCAGGGCATAATGTGGTTTACGTGGCCAAGGTATATAAATCAGATATTATCCGCGTAATTACTCTGGATGCCTATCAATTAACGTAATGGATTTAGGCGCACGTATTATGAACCCTCTCCCCTCTGCTCCTCTCTTTATTTCGCATCATCCCTATCATATTACATTATTTAAATGGGACCAAATAGCCGGAAAATTGCTTCCTGGCATCTCGTTAAAGTGATCCATGAACTTTGTCAAATTCAATCAAAATCATGTGGAGCTTGCACACTTCTCTTAAAATGACCTTGTTGTTAGGCTCTTAGTAATAGGATAATACAAAGGGATTTGATTTGATAAATGTCTCCCTAATTATGGAGATATTAAAGATTGAATTACAAAGCATTCCCGAACGCTTGATGATTGTAGTCACAGTATCCGAATTCGGATACTTTGGATACTTCGACCGGTTCTGGTATCCGAATTCGAATACTTTGGATACTTCGACCGTTCTTGGTATCCGAATTCGGATATTTGGTGCGAACGATCGAAATAAAATCTTACATTAATTGTTCATACACCCTTCCAGTAGGTAAACAGTGTTATCTTCTATCGTGAAACGTTCACATATCATTCACACGAATCTTACAATGAGAATGGTAGACTATAATTTATGGCTGAAGTCTGAAATATCACTTTTTGACAAATCTTATGAGGTTAACGGTTCCTTTGAAAATCTGTGTATCGTTTTGTCATTTGATTTTTTTAGAAGATGAATACATACCCAGCTAGCCACCTGACGTTGGGCCGATGTCGGAATTTGGTTTTCCGACAATGGCCCAACATCATCTCATGACATGATGTTGGGCCATTGTCGGAAAATGACCTTATGCCAATATATCACAAAAATGACGTCGTGACGATGTTGGGCTGGCGGACATTTTAACCTCGAGCCAACGGCGATATGCCGACATCCGGCAACCAAATTCCGACATCGGCCCAACGTCAGGTGGCTAGCTGGGTAGGGGGCGTTCAATCATGATATCACTTTAATACGGTATCATCTTTGATCTAATCCGTTCCCATCCAGGGGGGTGTTTCACAAAGATCCTAGTTTGAACTTAACTTTAAGTTGGACCTAACTTTTATGGAAAGCCATTTGTAGCCTTAGAATAAAAACATATTCAAAAGCAAGAATGCATGTATTTTAGACTGTCATAAATTGTACCTCAAGAACATTGAATCTCATTGATAATAGAAGATATTATTATGATTTAAATCAAAATAATTTGTAGGCCTTTTAAAATAAATTGTACAACACATTTTCAAAGAAACTAATGGCTTTCCATAATGTTTAAGTCCAATTTAGAGTTAAGTTTAACTAAGGATCTTTGTGAAACACCCCCCTGATGTTGTAATATGAATATGGTCAATAAAAAAACGCACAGACTCCCGAAGTCAATGAATTAATTCCTATTAGGTCAGCCAGCATGGCCAATAAGCATTTTTATTTTATCCGTTGACGGGAAAAAGCGTTATTAATCATATTAACCTATATATTTTGTCACCGTCGGTACGATAAAAGGCAGCATTGAGAGAATAATTTATTACACCCGAAACGGTGGAAACATCGGTGTTTGTCGATAACACTTAAGTGTAACCTCAGTGACTAATATAACAGTGCTTTTAACTACATTTGAGCTTTCCAGCACAAACATTACGATTAAACATTGAAATAAAATCCATCACTTCATAGATAGAAGAGTAAATCATTCATAATGAATTATAAATAAAGAAGCAATTCGGTGGATTGAATGTACGCGGCCACTATAAAGTGAGTAAAGCTAATGCAGTCAAACCTGTGTATAGTGACCATCCAAGGGAAACAAGACAAGTGGCCACTGTATGCAGGTGACCTGTATATAAAGACAGGTTCCATAGCATTGTTTTTCTCTGTTAGCGGTCATTGTTGGTGGCCACTATAGGCAGGTTGACTAATATATGAAGAGCTCATTTGCAAAAGGGGTTAGATCCACTTTCCATTAAAAAAATTGAGTTAGCGATATCAGTACATTAATAAGCTACGTAACTATGTAGAATCCAAATTTTGGGACAATTTACTCACTCAAAATCAAAATATAGAAAGTTCAATTTTCATATTCCCATAGGCATGTGTACAAAGTTTGACAAAGAAACCCGCTTTACTCCAAAGTTGAAAAAGTGGATCTAACCCCTTTTGCAAATGAGCTCTTCATAGACAGGTGGCCGCTAAGAGAGGTTTGACTGTACTTGCTAGTTTGGTATTCACCCCATCTTCCTCATTCACATTATTTTCTTTCTTCGCTCATGCAATTATATTTGTGTACCATGATTAACCGATATTGTTAAAGGGATAGTACACATGGTGGCATGGTGGCTTAGCGGTTAGAGTGTCCGCCTCATGCACGGGAGGTCCCGGGTTCGAATCCAGACCAAGTCATACCAAAGACTTTAAAAATGGTACCTTCTGCCTTCTAGCCAGGCGCTCGGCATTTATAGAATGGAGAAGAGAAAGTTAATCACACGAGTTACCAGAGGACTGGCCACCTTCTGTAGCTTTCGCTACATTTAGTAGACGTGTGGCCTAGGGCTAATGAATCGGAGATAGGCGCCGCCTTATGTGCCAACATTGGCACGGGAAGGATGAAGCTAATTTTAGTAACCATGACATGTGAGATCCCACATTTATTCCGATCGGATATATGTATTGATATTTCCGCTGTTTCTGAACCGATTTTGATCAAATAAATCTTATGCTGTCATTAAAAATGGTATGCTCTGTCAAATTTGACACTCAGTTTTTCATTACCTCACAAACAAATTATTTTTTGAAGCACCCTCTATACCAAAACTGAATTATCCCTTTAACACCTCTATTACTTGAAATGTAAATTCGCACCATATTCATTGCATTATTGTATTGAATGTTGAATACACAATAAGAGAATGGGTAGGCTGATATGCATGTGTACAACTAAACTCCTTTTGTTATCATGAAACCTTTACAAATACATACATCTTAATTTGTTGTTTTAATTATGTTATGTTCTATGCAGACATAGATGCACATTGCATTGTGTACAATGTACTAAACTCATTTTGTTATAAATAATAATAATATTAATAATAATATTGAATATTTTTATTGCGCAATATCCACAAAATAAGGTGCTCAAAGCGCATTAGAAAATGTTATCATGGAACTTTTCAGAAAAATCTGTCATGTTGTTGTTTGTTTGTTTTTCATTATTTTCTGTTCTATGTAGACATAGACGCACAAGATGAAGAGGGCAACACTCCCCTTCATTGGGCGGTAGAGGGCGGACATGCGCACATCATCAACGCGCTCATCGGAATGGGCGCGAAGAACAACATACTCAACAAACTCAAAATGACGCCATTACATCTCGCCTGCGACTTGAACTGTGTTGAAGCTATACATGTAAATATACTCATAACAGTAAAATTATTGTATCATTTGTGTTAATTGTACGTGCTGTTGAAGGACTTGTATACAAATATCGGGTTTTGCAAAGTGGACATGCGTATTAACGCTACGCGCTTAAATAGGAATGGGCGCATGTGCGAACATGCCAACACGTGACTCGACAAATTACATATTGCGCCGCTAAATGTCGCATTCGACGTGAATTTAATGCAATACATGTAATTATGCTCATAACAATACCGTTTCAGTAATCTTTGAAACAATCTACAGTGCCATTGTTGAAGATATAACGGTGTAAATACCAGGCTTAATAGTGGCCATGATAAAGTTTACGCGCTTACATACACGATGTTTTAACCGTTCTTTCCTCATGCATGGATGTTTGCACTAATTGTATGTGAACCGTGAACGTATTTCATGTATTACATTTAAAGCCGCACAACAGAAAACCATATAATTATCACCAACAAAATCTAGTTATCAATGTGATCTGTAATGCCATGATGAGAATATGATTTCTAATATACAGTTAATATCTTTTATCACATTTGTTTTTGAGTAATTGTATAAACAAACATTGTATGTATTCAAAGCCATGAAACGATACAACGTTACCATATAATACAGGGGACGCGGAACCAGGGGGGCTGGGGGGGGGGGGGGGGGGGCTGCAGCCCCCCCCCCCCCCCCACTTTTTTGGCTTAAAACAATAACATTCATAAGCATAAAATAACAATTATTATAACGATTATAATGTTGTCAGACCAGCCCCCCCCACTTTCAAAACCTTTCCGCGGCCCCTGTAATAGGTAGCAAGGGGTTATTATTTTGTAAAGATGTTTTCATTTTTGTTTTTGAACAGGCAATATGCAGTCAACCGGGCAGCGACATTAACATCCGGGGCGAGTTCGGGCAAGTGCCCATCCACTACTGTGCCATGAAGGACAACCTAGAAGCTGCGCAGAAACTGGTACGTTTGAACATTGTTTTCATGTATGTTTTATAGAAAGTTTGTTCAGGAACAAGTTGATTTATATGTGAATTTGACAATTATTATAATCATGACCTTAAATCATCACCATAAAGTTCCACATGGTACGCGTATGATATGTAAAACATGCACGCGTGAACAGACTATGTGTATGTGTGTGAGTGTGTGTGTGTGTGTTTGTGTGTGTGTATATGTGTGTGACGATGTTTATAATGATGACCATTATTAGATAAAAGGGGAGGGAGGGGGTGTAAATACATTTTTTGGGTTGAAGTTTTGAAAACAAATTCAAAAGTTATTTTCTCAATGGTTATCTATAGTAGATGTAAAACTACTGATCATAATTAAGTTGTGTTTTGTTCTTTTTCTTAATTTGCTTTTAGCGTAATTTTTGCTCGAGTAATGAATTGCATTTTGTAACCATTTAGTGCTGTTTGGTGCAGATGCCATTATACAAGTGTCACAATTGCAGGGGATTTGCCAAACTATTTAAATCCTTTAAATGGATCATACATTTATTGTTGTTCATTATTATTACATTTGGTATCTTATTGTGTGAATTTCAAGCAAACATTTACGTTCAAAGTAAATGATAATTAAAATGAACAAATATCATAAGTGAGTTAATGCAGTCATATTATTAATTGAATGATATAGATTGAGTTCCAGCCCCTGCTGTGTATGGCGGATAACAATGGCGTGTACCCGATCCACTGCGCCGCAACACACGCTTCAAGACGGGTGCTCGACATCCTGCTTACGGAAGGTAAGTCGTATAAACGTTTGTATGTACGTGCGATTGTATGTGCGTATGTATGAAATTGGTTGTGGGTCTTTTAATGTGTTTCAGCCTGCGTTTACCGAAAACCTAGTACGTACATGGATGCTTTTACATGTATAAATATTGCATATTTTACATTGCTTATGGTTTTATATATAATAATGTATGTATTTGAATGCATGTTTGTACATGCGCGTGTGTGTACGAGTATGTTTTCATGTATGTGTGTACGTATGAAAGTATGTGTATGTGCGTGTTTGTGTTTGTGTGCGTGTGTGCGCATGTGTATGTGTGTGTGTGTGTGTGTGTTTGTGTTAATGTGTGTGTTTTTATGTATTTGTGTGCGTGCGCGCGTTTGTGCGGGTATGTGTATTCGGAAGTGGGTGCGCTTTTTTGTGTAAACATAATTATAAAAATGTCTTGTACGTTCTACATAAATCAGTGTAACTGATGTTTAATTATGTCTGCAATTGGCCATGACATGTTGTGCGTGCAATTCGGATGCATTTGTGACTAGTACATTCACCTCAGGGCTCAGAGGGTTAAAACGAGATTGATTCCTGACTGCACCGAGAGATCAGAACCTGAACTAGTCGAGCAATCTATTAAAAAATGTATCCGCACAAATCTAGCCAGTCGGAGTCACTCCGTTTAGTATTTGATTGGTTGTGACACTATCATGATTACGACTAAGTATACCATCGCACGCTATCACTTATTGGTCCATTATGGCGTCTCTCATTGTTAATGCCAAACATGCGTGCTGTGCTGCTGCCATGGCAACGCTCAGGATGAGATTTAGTAATGCTGTTCTCATTCGAAGGGGTAATGCAGCTATTCTTCTTCGTAATTTGGAGAAAAAACTAGAATCGTAAAGTGCAGCTATAACAATAATATAACATGGTAGCAAAATATTTGTTGCACTTTCGATGAAAACAATATGCGCGTCCTGCTACCCTCTTGCCTAGGGGAACCGGATGGACTATGAACTGAGAATCGACAATCGTGTAAGCGGGGGGGGGGGGGGGGGGGGGGGGGGGGGGGGGGGTGTCCGTAGAAATGTTTTTAAAAGCCGAGACCGAGTACCTTCAACATTTTTCAAGACCGAGACCGAGACCATTGTTTGCGAATCGTGTAAGCGGGCCGAGACCATTGGTAATGATGGTCGAGACCGCTAAAATGTGGTCTCGAGACTAGCTACAAGTGGTAAAGGGGGGAGGGTGGGATTCAAACCCACCGAAACAGTTATTTTTGGTCAAAGGGGGGGGGGGGGTGGAACCCCCCCCCCCCCCCCCTCCCGGGTACGCCTATGCCACCCGATATATCTGACATTTTAATCATCACCAACGCATTTACCACTGCAAGTCGGCTTAGGCAAACCAATATTATAGTAGTCCCATTCTATTTGGTTTTGTGTGGTGTAGCACCAGGCGTAGAAGCGGAGCGGTGCGGGGTTGCGACAGTAGTTGTGATCCCCCAACCCCGCAGTGGGGTAAGCCTGGTGAGTGTAGGGGTGCGGTTGGGGTTCCTGATCGCTCCACCTCTGGCAAGGGATATCCGTCCGGGTCACGTTCACATGGCCTCTGTAATCAGCAGCGCTGCTTGAGACGTAGCATTCGTGTGGGTCTGCAAATACACAATTTGGGACATAATTGTAATCATGAATTCAACATTCTAAGAAATTACCGTGTCTGATATATGCACAGAATAACTAATTAGGTTTTTTGGAAACTGATGATACTGTCAATCATTTTGATTCCATTGACATCTTTAGTGACATAAGTATCTGTGTGACCTATGTTTAAGACTCCGCCAGATAATGTAATAATCGTGATCTAGAAACATTGTCCTAATCCAAAAAACTTCATTAGAAAAATAGTGGTTCTCTCATACCTCGTTGTATTTGTATTACCAATAGAAGCATGGAACAGGTTTGGGTTTCCCTTTCACTAGGAAAATATTTACGATTACAGTTGTCGGATTTTTAAGTTAAAATCCATACACTGTAATTGTAAATATCCACTGTATAGTCATGAATGTGTTCAAAGTCAGTGCAATGAGTAAGCAAATATCGCTCGTTTGCATATTTTTCTCATCACTCGGCCGTATTGGCCTACCATCCATTTAACGCGACATTCTAAAACAATACTTAGCGGACATATCAGATCGCAAAACTTTACAGTATACCAACCATTCATCACTTTCTGCACACGACAATATAATTACTAAAGATAGAACACAACATGATGACAGGTTGAACCGTTTTGTATACATAAACACAATGTTTTAGTATGGTGATGCTTTTTTTTCCAAATAGAAACAAAAATATTGTTTTGAACTTTTTGGTGGAATGGACTAAGTATACAACATAATGTTACCTTTCATTTATAAGAACATAGATTACCATGGGAATGTTTGCGACAGTCCGGGTGAAACATTCCGATTTCGCAGTACTGCCAGAAGGCACCAATGTCCTCCGTAATGCAATGGGGGGCGACACTGAAAGCGCTAGCGGCTACGGGTTTCCTGCAGTAGTTATGGTTCCCCAAGCCTGCACTGGGATTATCCTTCGCGGTAACGTTGTATGCAACGGCGAGACCGTCGGTCCAGCTCCGGCAGGTATGGTTGCCCCAGGTCTTGGACAGGTTTCCGCGGTAGGCGTCGCCGTACGGGTCTGCATGGCAATCGTACTCCTCGTCCGACTTGTCTTAAATTAGATCAATATAGTTATTTAAAGAAGATAGCATATAATCTTTATGGACTCTGATAAGGTATACTGCGAGTGATCGGGACGGTTAAAAGTACATGTTTAGTGAAATCCCGGCTTTGATTAAGGTTTATAGCTTTGAATAATTATGTGCCTATGTTGATATGGCACACTCTTTTTTCAAAGAAATCATTACGCTGGGCAAAAAAATGTAAATTCAATGCAACTTGTTCGCATCGGCCTTCCATACGCCTAAAACAATGACTTGTAGAGTGTGACGTCATTTATAGACTGTGACGTAATATATGACGTCAAAACATCTATTTTTAAAAATTTCGAATTTGAACTTCATTTTCCGAAAGAGCGTCAAAAATAATGTCTAAATACCGAAAATCAATTGAATATGTTAAGTATTGGCTGAGATATGCAGATAAAAATAAATGTTTTGTCAATAGGTAATCGGTGTTATAGTGCTCTGGTTCATAACTTTATTAACACGAGCTCTATAACACTGAGCCCATTGAAATACAATTCCTTTGGATGGGCATATCTCAGCCAATAATTAACATATGCGATTGATTTTCGTTAATTGGACATTATTTTGACGCTCTTTTGGAAAGTGAAGTTCAAATTTGAACTTTCTGAAAAAAAAGATGTTATAACGTCATATGTGATGTCACACTCTATAAATGATGTCAGACTCTATATCATTTTTGTAGGAGAATTGAACGCCGATGTGAACAAGTTGCATGAAATTTACCTTTTTTTGCCCAACTTAATGATTTCTTTGAAAAGAGAATGTGGCTAAATATAGCCACACGTTCAAAGCTATAAGCGTGAATCAAAGCCGGGATTTCACTATACTTTAAACTTCACCCCACTACATATCGCCTGCATTGACGTTGATTCGTAACTTTACCGATCTAATGTAATAATATGTTTTAATCTGCACATTCGTGAACATTTATATCGAAGTGTGTGTTGTATTATTCTGATAACGTTTCCCATAATATGCTTCCACATCAACAATTGAGATTAATCTAGGTGTCTACAGAACACACTCTTGCGTAACGGCTGCTCTTTGGTATTATTGTAAATGTTGAATGACCATCACGTACTAAAATTACTTTTTCATATTCAAACATGATATGTCTGGTAAATGATAAGTTAAGATCACCTTCGACAAGTCAAACATTGTTTTAACTTCATTAAATATAAATATAATACACAGTGCTAGATTCAAATTACGCTCCACAATAACTTATCTATCCCTCTTGTACATCATCCCCAGGGTTTGGCGGTCAAATATAAAGGAATCATATCCTTAAGTGGTCAACATGCTTAAATGATGCATTAACGAAATGACTATTATTCGAACTTACATGAGCTCGCCGTGACCATGGCAACAATGTAAACAGCAAACACGAGTGTGATCATTCGTAGCGCTGCCATTTTAACCTAAGAATAGAGAGTTAGGTTGAATATTATACCAACACAAAGAAGAAACGGAAAAGGATATACACACAGGCGAACGATATTGTTAAGGCTGCGGCCCGCAATGATTATGATAACTTTCTATAACGCATTGTAGCGAAGATCCGCACCGATCAAAGTACATGATGAAATATATAATGGTGAGGAAAAAGTAGCCAGGTTGTCAGTTTACTTCATACTACCTACTGAAGACTACCAGTGTTGGGTCCAAGACCAGCGGGTCCGAGACCAATATCCGCAGCTCAAGATCGAGATCAGAACCTCTGAGATCAAGATCAGGAATGTCCGAGATCAAGAACAAGATCGAGATTACTGATCCTGATCTCGAGACCGGTCTCGAGATTAAGATAGATCAGACAGTCCGAGATCAAGATCAAGACCAAGATCTGCAGCACAATATCGAGATCAGAACCTCTGAGATCAAGATCAGAACAGCTGATATCAAGATCAGGAATGTCCGAGATCAATAACAAGATCGAGATTACTGGTGGCGATTTCGAGATACCCAACACTGCTGACTACTACTACTTACAAACTGCGGCCACACAATAACATGCCCAAATTATCATCAGTGGTACTACTTTACTCCAGACTTAAAGGGGTATTCCGGGCCTGATAAAACCATTCGTTATTTGAATAAGCAGAGCAAGAGGAATAATTGGTGAAAATGTTATCAAAATCGGACAGGAAACACCGGAGTTTTATCTATTTGAACATCATGTAGTAATGAGCGATCGTTTCAAAATTGCCGCCAAATGCAACATCATTCACGAGCAACTCGCCATGGCTTTAGTACATGAAAATACACTTATTTCTCATTTTCATAGCTAAAAAATAATTGTTTGTTTTCACGAATTCATAGAAGAATATCGATGGGCCAACCTCATTGGGATTTGTAAGCTCATAAATTTGCTTTGTTATGAAGAAAATTTAAATTTTGTAAAATTTCCATGTAGAAGTCAAAATGGCTGCAGCTCGCAAGTGACGTCACGATCGATAGCAATTGCGAACGATACTAAAAATCGGAGCAAAGTTCATCCTGTCATAACTTTTTTATTGCTCTACCGTTTTGGCTCAGATTTTGGATCATGATTCTTCATATTCACCTCATTTCATAGCAGACATCACATTTCTTGGGTGGAATTCCCCTTTAAGGGGATCTAGTAACTATGTCCAAAAAGTAATGTGTGAACATTCACGTTAAAGGTATAGTTGAGTATCTGGTAAAGAGAGTACAGTTTTCGTCAAACTGTATTTTTATAACCAAAACCTGCACCTTACATTACAAACTAATAGTTTTAACTCTACCATGCTTGAAAGGAATTCAAAATCACAATCGACTGAGTAAAAAGCCTTTTATCATTCAAATAGAGGAGTTCAAACTCAAGATGGCGCTCTCTAAAAACACATTGGTTTAAACCATTTTAAATAAAATAGTGTGCATGTGGAGGTTCGTAAAAATAGTGATTAGATAGAGGGATAATCAATAACTATTACAAAACTTCTTTAGAATATTTTTAAAAGAGGAAGCATTTAAAAAAAAAATTGTAACGGTTGGTTTAAAATTAGCTAATATTTGTGTGGCCCCACATTTATTATGAATGGATACGTTTATGGATATTTCAGCCGTTTCTCAACTGATTTTAATCAAATAAAGTGTATTCTCTCACTAAAATATTATGCTTTTCAAATGTTACACTCAGTTTTTCATTATCTCACAACAAAATTATTATGAGTAGCGCCCACTATACCAAAACTCAACTATCCCTTAAATTGGATGTGTTTGGGCTAAGATATTATGAGCAAAATGCGACATGATATTCACTATTAACTCATTGCACTTCAATTCAATTCAGTTTATTCACAATCTAAAATACAAGATATAATACAGTGTAAAATGTGTACCGGGGATCACTTTAGAAAGCTATAAGCTTGTATAAAAAGCGCCCCTTACAATAAAATACAACTTAAAAGATAATGCAAAATTAATCAATTACAAATAAAACAATAACATCAATTAAACATAAAAAACAACAAACAAATACACACACTAGTTTATTGGTGTGAAATAATTTGTATACAATGGATAGAAAAGTATAATTTCACAATGAATTCATTAAAATTATTTTCATTGTTTTCTTGAAGCAATTTACGGAAGGTGATTGTTGTATTGATGAGTCTAAAGAATTCCAAAGAACTGATGCATGATATCGAATTGAATTTGCTTGAGTTAAAGTTAAACGTAATAATGGCAAGTATAATTTATGTTTACGTCTTATATTTACATCATAAACTTGATTATTTTCAATAAAGAAATAATTGAATATGGTCGGGAGAAGCTTACGTTTATAACGAAAAACAAACATTCCTGTTTTCAGTTGTATTAAATCGCGCAATGGTAACGTATTTAGTTGTATAAAGAGGGGACTTGTGTGTTCACGGTAAGGTGCGTTACAACACAGTCTAATCGCTCTTTTTTGTAATATAAAAAGACGTTTTATATAACAAGAGCTCGCCCTTCCCCAAACAAGATTACAATAATCCAAATAAGGTAACACAAAGGCGTTGTAGAGAGTAAACAATATATTCACAGGAAGAAAGGGACGAAGTTTTTTCATAATACCTACTGACATACTAACTTTACTACAAACATTATCAATATGATTTTTCCATGATAGCTTATCATCAATCAAAACCCCTAAAAAATTTACTTTGTGTACTTTTTCCAAATACATATCATCCAATTTCGCTTACTTTGTACGCGGATGAAATTATCCCGTAGACAATTTCATACAGATACACATCCGTCGTAAATATCTTTTGAACTAAATGGAAATTTAATAAAAACTGAAAACCTGTCCCGAGAACTACTAGAGTTCCAACTAAGTCCCTAATAAAAGACAGAAATTACCGGTAACTAGTTAAACCGTGTTTACACCTCTGGTATATACAGTAACTGTGATATGATTGTGATGTCATTATGACACTAGCTTATGGCTCCTCAGAGTATCAATACTTTTTGTATTTATACAAAGTACAACTGACTTAGGATGCACGAATCAACAGCACGCCCATGCAACGTTGATATAAATTTGTGTATGTCTTGATTTTACCTTTGACTGTCACCAGCCAGTGTTTATTACCCTACTTATTATTAAACGTATATATCGAGTTAGTAGCTTTTGTTGTTTAGAAAGACAACTTAATTGAAAAGGATCTAGAAACATTGTCCAAATCCTCACAATACAATGTGGTTCCCTCACACCTTGTTGTATTCGTATTAATATATAGAAGCATGGGCCTGGTTTTTGGTTTGTCAAATTTCCGTTTCGTTAAAAAGACAATTAAGATTGAAGTGTTCAGATGTTAAACTATTCACTGGATAATCGTACTGTGAAGAAAGTCAGAGCAACGAGTTAGTGAATATCACTTTGCATTTTTGCTCATTACTCGGCCATATAACGTCCATTTAACTTAAAAATCACACAATACCCAGTGGAAATATCAAATAACAATACCAACTTCGATATCCCTTTTGTATGTTTGCGTTTGCCAGTTAGAAATGTGTTTTGTTCCGAATAATTAGCGATCTGATATTAAAGAAAAATATACGATATATTTTACTCACCGACTGATTAGCGACTGATTTGATGATGTTTACAGCACAAAGGTTTCTTGACAACTGACTGCAATTGATGGAAAGTACTCGGCATATAACAATCACGACCAAGGAGGCAATCTTTGTTCTGTTGGGCGTGGTAGGGGGGGGGGGGGGGGGGATAATGCATACTACACATTACTGCACCACCTCTACCGCCTCCCCCCCCCCCCCCCCCCCCTCCCCCACGTCCCGATTATATACTAGTACTTTATCAACTACCACTGGTCCAGGTGCGCCCTTTTTCTATTGGTGGGGAGCAAAAGTGTGTATTTTGCGGGACTAGTTTTAGTCTAGACGGTAATATCATACTCTACTGCAAATATTTTGCCTAACATTTTCATCATAATAGTAATTATTGAATGTTCCCAGACAAGGCAGAGAATTTGCAGAGAAAATTGCAGAGAAAAATCAAATAGAAACTAACAAGTGACCGCTATAAGCAGGTGACCATTACGAACAGGTTATAAACTCGTATACAGTCAAACCTCTGTATATTGACTGCCACATGAGAAAGGGAAAATTGGCCGCTATAAACAGGTGACATTGTAGTCAGGATTAAAATATTGTTTAGACTAAGAACCTGATAATAATGACCACCAAAAGAAAACAGGAAAAATGGCCGACTTAATTAGGTCACCTTTATGGACAGGTTCTATAAAATCGTTATATAATACGGATAGTGAACACTCAATGAAAATAAGACAATGAGTTGGCCGCTATAATCAGGTCACCTTTGTAGACAGGTTTTACAGTCAAACATGTGTAAAATGACCACCAAATATACGAAAAACAAAAATATGCTCCTCCTTCTATACCGTCTTGCCTAGGGGAACCGGGTGGGCTATTAATTAGGTCTACTGGTCAAAACCAAGACGGGAACGGGTTCAATGAAATGCAAACAAACGAACAAATAATGCCTTGCAAGCTTGTGATGTTACTATTATGGGTGTTAAAAGTGTTATAGAGGAAAAACAACGTTCTGCATAGAGCAAATGATAAAATAATTGATGTGATAATTGGTATTAAAGCACTGGGATTACGGTTGATAAGCCATTTATACCGGGCGTATAAAAAAAAGCGTTACACTTTTGACAAAATTGTCAACATTACATTTTTATATATTTATAAGATTTGTTCATGTCGATGGATGCCCTCTCATCTATCAAGTGCCACTAACAAAACATTTTTTCGTTCACGCTTGGGCGAACACTGACAGTTTTGGTACAGGGTGTCAAAAATGGCTTGCGCCAAACTGAAAGAAGAGGGACAATTAAACCAGCAGACTAGCCTTTAGTCAAGGCTCTATATGGCTTGGAGATTCTCTATGCGATCACGAGCTAGCTAGCTGTATTAAAGGGACTTAGTAACATTGTCCAAATCCTCAAAATAAAATTTTCGTTCTAGCGGTTCCCTCATAACTTGTTGTATTCGTATTAACAATAAAATCATGGGACAGGTTTCGGTTTTTCAAATTTCCCTTTCGTTACAAAGATATGAACAATTGAAGTATTCAGATAAGAAAAACTCCCGGCGAGTTTTTCATCCCTGTACAAAGTGAATGCAGTGAGTTAGTGAATATCACCCAATATCACTTTGAATTTTCGCTCATTACTTGGCCATGCAATGTCCATTTGACTTGAAATGTTCACACAATACGGCCCTGTGGACATATGAGATAACAACACTATACATTGCATCAACCTTCATCACTTTTTGCACATGTCAACAAAGTTACTAGATCCCTTTAAAGAGAGATAGATACTATTAAACTGGCTCCCATATATAGCCCTTAAGCACTGGATTCGCAGTAATTTATTAATGAGCAAAGAGAATAAGGCATTACTAATTCATGAGAGAAATCAGCAACCAATCAGATCGCTAGATGTGGATACCGTATGCCTAATCGGTGGCGTGTTCCACCTTGTATTAAGGGGTTTATTTAGTATCAGACATTAATATTATCATAACTTTCATAATGATAAAATATGAAATACATTACAATAAAACTAAAGCATAGAAATACCTTTTTGCATCCATATCAAATCTCAACTCTTTATTTTAAAAGAAAACAACATATTTTGTAATGACGTACCCTATAAATAATGGACGCGTCCGCACTGGTGCACCGCGGTGGTGTTCAGTGCATACAGCATACGCTAGTCCGTAGCGGAGACCCTATAACAACCACTACTCTATGCCACTAACAGTGTATTGTGCAAGGTTGCGCGTTTGGTTTTACAATGCAGCTTCAAAACGAAGACTAACACTCACAAACAGCTGATCAACCTGGTCTGTGGCATATGAATATGGGCTTCGTAGATTTTCTACGAAAATTGTCTATGTAAATAAAAGAAAATAAAACTTTTCACGTTCATGACTGACGATAAGCTTCGCGCTGCGCGCTCAAATTCGGCATATCGTGGGTAGTACACTGCCGGTAGAACCTGCCAGACAGCACGATGTCTATCGGTAAGGCTACCAGCAGACTGAATAAGTCCTCCCATTCAAACAAATTGCTCTTTGCCATAAATTTAAGAAAATATTTTATGATTGTGTAATAATTTTGTGGCAATTTTCTATCATAGTGTTACTGATTGCATTGTTTTATATGCATGGGTGAGAATCAATAATGGGTACTTACTTCAAGATCTTTTTAAAGCACAGACACATCAAAACCACATGCCAGTCATTCATTCAAAAAGTACCAAATCAATCTTCAAATCATTCAACCGATTCATCAATCAATCAATCAATCAATCAACCAATCAATCAATCAATCAATCAATCAATCAATCAATCAATCAATCAATCAATCAATCAATCAATCAATCAATCAATCAATCAGTCAATCAATCTACCAACCAATCAATCAATCAATCAATCAATCAATCAATCAATCAATCAATCAATCAATCAATCAATCAATCAATCAATCAAGCAAGCAATGAAGCAATCAATCAATCAATCAATCAATCCATCCATCCATCAATCCATCCATCAATCCATTAATCAATCCATCAATCAATCCATCAATATATCAATCCAATCAATCAATCAATCAATCAATCAATCAATCAATCAATCAATCAATCAATCAATCAATCAATCAATCAATCAGTCAATCCATCAATCAATCCATTAATTAATCCATCAATCAATCCATCAATCTATCAATCCAATCAATCAATCAGCCCATCAATCTATCAACATGAATATTCGTTCATGCATGCTTCTGGGTAATCTTTTGTATGTGTCGCACTCAATGAAAGGATTTGCATCGTTAATGAGGACAGGCTGAAAACTTCCTTTTATTATCTATCAATATATGGCTTATTTATTCTAACCCATGCATAAAGCAATTAAATCATTTAAATTATGATAGAAAATTGCCACAAAATGATTACAAAATCATAAAATAATCTTAAAGGGATAGTTGAGTTCTGGTATTAAAGGAGAGTACAGTTTTGGTGAAACTGAATTTTAGTAACCAAAACCTACATCATTACATTAAAAACTAATAGCTATAGCTAGAAAGGAACACAAAATTCCAAATGACGTAGTAAAGATCATGTTATCATTCAAAAAGAGCCGTTAAAACGTAAGAGGGCGCTCTCTAAACACTCATCGGTTTCAACCATTTTGAATAAAATATTGTGCATGTGATTTTTTGTTGAAATAGTGATTAGATAGAGAAATAACCAACTATTAAAATACCTATTTTGTAACTTTTGGAAAAGAGGAAGCATTTTATTTTTTATTTTTAACGGCTGGTTTAAAATTCTCTAATAAACCTGGGGCCCCAGCTTTATTACAAATTGTTATATTTATAGATATTTCAGCCATTTCTGAACCGATTTTGATCAAATAAATGTTATTCTGTCACTACAATATATTGCTCTTTCTAATTTTACAATCAGTTTTTCATTATCTCACAACAAAATTATTATGTGTAGCGCCCTCTCTACCAAAACTCAACTATCCCTTTAAATTCATGGCAAAAAGCAATTTGTTTGAATGGGAGTATTTATTCGGACTGCTGGTTTAATTGTACCGTTTCTTTCAAATTGGTGCAAGCCATTTTTGCCACCCTGTACAAAAACAGTTAGTGTTCGCCTAAGCGTGAACGAAAATTTGTTTTGTTAGTGGCACTTGATAGATGAGACCATTGGGCATCCGTCGACATGAACAAATCTTCTAAATATAGTTATAAGAATGTAATTTTGAAAAAAAATTCAAAAGTGTAACGCTTTTTTTTATACGCTCTGTATACGCATTTAGTCAAGTGCACAATCAAGTTTTATTTTGCAGTTTTATCAATTACAGTACTTGTTTTACTTCTGCTACAATGACAACATTGAACTTAAATAAAAATAAAAGGGCATGGTTGAAAGTGTTCTTCTACATCAGATATACGGGCTATGACTGCTGCATGACGGTGCCTTGCAGCCCCCTTTATGGGGAATTACTAAATGAAGTTTGGGTTTTCGCAACTTTGTCAACCAAGAACCTCATATTAAAATTCAAATTGGTCTCATTTCATCTTTTTCAGAACATAATATTACAAAGTATCGACTTACAATTCAGTACATAATGTCACGAAATATTTGATTTACAATTCAATACATAATATAACAAAACATTAATTTAAAATTCAGTACATAATGTAATGGAAAAAATAAGATTATACAGCAATATAATATTTTATATTATAACGTTATCCATTTTAAGCACACAAAATAAACAATCCTTCCTTTTTTTCTTATATCATGGACTAAACAAGATGGAGGGATCCACTGAAAAAAGTTTAATTGCTTGTAAATTGTGGATCCCTCAAAACAAAATCGAGCACAACTGGCAATTACATGTACAATAATAAATAAAGACACGAATGCAAAAATTACATACCCAAATGAGGCGCAAGCTCATTAAAAAAGGAATTATATAAACATTCTGTTATGGAAGTCACATATCACACGATGAGAACGCCTCTGGCACCCTCCCCCCCCCCCCCCCCCCCCCCCCCGATATATGTATGACAATTTAAAGGGATACTTGAGTTTTGGTATTAAAGGGTACCACCACCCAAATATAATATTCTTACAAATGAAATGTAACATTTTAAGAATTCCATTCCATCAACAAGTTCAGAAAAATATGTTTCCAGAAAAAATATGTAATCGGAAAACACGTTACTATTCTTAAGCATTGTCTGCATGTACGAGACTAATTTGTGCAGAGAGAACGATTCGCCCGGGATTATTTTGTCTCCAAACGTACGCGTGAATAGCATTGGCGCTATCGCAAACCAGGAGCCATGAAATAGTAGTGGTTCCGTAAGTGGTGGAAATTAATTGCTTTGTTTATGAATTATACAAACCTCCTTTGCATAAGATAATCAACAACCATTTAAAAAAAACACTTTTGTACATTTTTTAAAAGATGAACCATTTCCAAAAACAATTCTAACGGCTGTTTCAAAATTAACGGATATTTGTTGGGGCCCCACATTTATTACAAATGGTTATGTTTATGGATATTTTAGCCATTTTAGAACCGATTTTAATAAAATAACGTTTATTATGTCATTAAAATTGTATGCTCTTTCGAATTTGACACTCAGTTTTCCATTATCTCACAAAAAAATGATATGGTGTACTCAACTATCCCTTTAATCATCACCAACACATTTATCACTGCAAGTCGGCTTAGGCAAACCGATATTGCAGTAGTCCCATTCTATTTGGTTTTGTGTGGTGTAACACCAGGCGTAGAAGCGGAGCGGTGCGGGGTTGCGACAGTAGTTGTGGTCCCCCAGCCCTGCTGTGGGGTAAGCCTCTCGAGTGTAGGGGTGCGGTTGGGGTTCCTGATCGCTCCACCTCTGGCAAGGGATACCCGTCCGGGTCACGTTCACATGGCCTCTGTAATCAGTAGCGCTGCTTGAGACGTAGCATTCGTCTGGGTCTGCAAAAACAAAAGTGTGGACATAATTATTTTAAATCATGAATACAACATTCTAAGAAATTACCGTGTCTGATATTATGCACATAATAACTGATTAAGTTTTTGGGGAAACTACTGTTTACTGTCAATTGTTTTGATTCCATTGACTACTTGAGTGACATAGGTACCTGTGTGACTTATGTTTAAGACTTTGCGTTTCCCTTTCACTAGAAAAATATTTTCGATTACAGTGTTCGGATGTTTAATTTAAAAATCCAAACACTGTAATCGTCAATATCCACTGGATAGTAATGCATGTGTTCAAAGTCAGTGCAATGAGTAAGCAAATATCACTCATTTGCATTTTTGCTCATCACTCGGCCATTATCATCCATTTAACGCGATATTCTAACATAATACTTAGCGGACATATCAGATCGCAAAACTACACAGTATACCAATTATTCATCACTTTCTGCACACGGCAATACAGTTACTATAGATCCCTTTAAACAGTTAAAGGGGAATTCACTCCCATATATTCATTATTTGCTATGAAAGAAGGTGAGTCACCATAATCATAATACAAGCGAACATCGAAGTAAAAATGATAGAGGAACACAGCATTATGACAGGTTGAACCGATTTGTTTACATAAACACAATGTTGAAGTATGGTGATGCTTTTTTTTCCAAATAGATACTTTTTCTGGAAGCATAATTAATGTTCTGAATTTTTGGTGGAATGGACTACTGAGAATGTTACCTGTCATTTATTAAAAAAATATTTTGTTTGGGTGGTGGCAACCTTTAAGGATAAATTTTGATTACCATGTGAATATTTGCGGCAGTCCGGGTGAAACATCCCGAGTTCGCAGTACTGCCATTGGGTACCAATGTCCTCCGTCTGGCAAAAGGGGGCGACAGAGAAAGCGCTAGCGACAAGGGGTTGCCTGCAGTAGTTATGGTCCCCCAAGCCTGCATTGGGAATATCATTCGCGGTAACGTTGTATGCAACGGCGAGACCGCCGGTCCAGCTCCGGCAGGTATGGTTTCCCCAGGTCTTAGACAGTTTTCCGCGGTAGGCGTGGCCGTACGGGTCTGCATGGCAATCGTACTCCTCGTCCGACTTGTCTTGAATTAGATCAATAAAGTTATTTAAAGAACATAACATTTCATGTGGACTCTGAGAAGGTATATTGCGAGTGATCGGGACGGTTAATTAACTTCACCCCACTATAACATTCGCCTGCATGCTTTGACGTTAATTCGCCATTTTACCGATCTAATGTAATAATATGTTTTAATCTGCACATTCGTGAACCTTTATATCGAAGTGTGTGTTGTATTATTCTGATAACGTTTCCCATAATATGCTTCCACATCAACAATTGAGATTAATCTAGGTGTCTACAGAACACACTCTTGCGTAACGGCTGCTCTTTGGTATTATTGTAAATGTTGAATGACCATCACGTACTAAAATTAATTTTTCATATTCAAACATGATATTTCTGGTAAATGATAAGTTAAGATCACCTTCGACAAGTCAAACATTGTTTTGAATTCATTGAATATACAGATAGGACACAGTGCTAGATTTAAATTACGCTTGATAATAACTTATCTATCCCTCTCATACATCATCCCCAGGGGGTTGGTGGTCAAATATAAAGGAATAATATCCTTAAGTGGTCAACATTTTCAAAGTAAGAGGCTGTTATACGAACTTACATGAGCTCGCCGTGACCATGGCAACAATGTAAACAGCAAACACGAGTGTGATCATTCGTAGCGCTGCCATTTTAACCTAAGAATAGAGAGTTAGGTTGAATATTATACCAACACAAAGAAGAAACGGAAAAGGATATACACACAGGCGAACGATATTGTTAAGGCTGCGGCCCGCAATGATTATGATAACTTTCTATAACGCATTGTAGCGAAGATCCGCACCGATCAAAGTACATGATGAAATACCACTATATAATGGTGAGGAAAAAGTAGCCAGGTTATCAGTTTACTTCATACTACCTACTGAAGACTGACTACCAGTGTTGGGTCCAAGACCAGAGGGTCCGAAATAAAGATCCGCAGCTCAAGATCGAGATCAGGCATCCAAGATCAAGATCAAGACCAAGATCCACAGCTCAAGATCGAGATCATAACCTCTGAGATCAAGATCAGAAATTTCCGATATTAAGCAAAAGATCGAGATTAATGATGCCGATCTCGAGATTGGTCTCAAGATCAAGATCGATCTCGAGATACCTAACACTGCTGACTACTACTACTAACAAACTACGGCCACCCAATAACATAGGCCCAACTTCTCATCAGTGGCACAACTTTACTCCAGACTTCAAGGGACCTAGTAACTTTGTTGAAGGGCGCAACAAGTGATGCGTGATTAATACATTGGTGTGGTGTAATAAATTATGTGCAATAAGTAATGTGTGAAAATTCCACCTTAATTGGATGTTTTGGGCTAAGATATCATGTGCAAAAATGCAAAGTGATATTCACTAACTCATTGCACTTACTTTGTACGCGGATGAAATTATCCCGTAGACAATTTTATACAGACACACATCAATCGTAAATATCTGTTGGACGAAATGGAAATTTGAAAACCCCAAAACCTGTCCCGTGCTTTTAATGTTAAATTTGAATATGATAAGGTATGAGAGAACTAAAGAGTTCCAAGTAAAGTTTAAGGGTTTGGACAATGTTACTAAGTCACTAATAAAAGACAGAAATTACCAGTAACTGGTTAAATCGTGTTACACCTCTGGTATATAACTGTGATATGATTGTGATGTCATTATGACACTAGATTATGGCTCCTCAGAGTATCAATAAGGACAATTTGTATTTGTACAAAGTACAACTGTCTTAGAATGCATGAATCAACAGCACGCCCATGCAACGTTGATATAAATTATTGTATCCCGTTTATTTCCGATATCCCTTTTGTATTTTCGCCATTTAGAAATGTGTTTTGTTCCGAATAATTAGCGATCTGATATTAAAGAAAAAATATACGATATATTACTCACCGACTGATTAGCGACTGATTTGATGATGTTTACAGCATAAAGGTTTCTCGACAACTGACTACAATGGATGGAAAGAACTCGGAATCTATCAATCACGCCCAAGGAGGCAATCTTTGTTCTGCGGGGCGTGGGGGGAGGGGGGGGGGGGGCTAATGCATACCACAAATTACTGCAGCACCTCTACCCCCCCCCCCCCCCCCCCCCCCCCCGGTCCCGATTATACAATACTGTATCAACTACCACTGGTCCAGGTGCGCCCGATTTCTATTGGTGGGGAGCACAAGTGTGTATTTTGCGGGACTGGTTTTAGTCTAGACGGTAACATCATACTCTACTGCAAATATCGTGCCTACAATTTTCATCATAACAGGAACTCGTGAATGTTCTGTAACCAACATTATAATAATATCGAATGGACCCAGACAAGGTAATTGATAAGAAGAAGCAAATAACAGCTGTGGTAGGAAATGCCTGGATTGCTCGAATTACAATCACTTAACCCGTTCCGTATTCAATGTCCATATTGTAAATAGGGAGTTTCGATTGCAAAGACTAGGACCGTTGATCTGTCGCCCCAGTGAGGTACCACACTGAGTTGACTAGGCACGTTGACTGTTGTTCTTTACCTTTTCGATTTCACACGACGACGCGTCCATCGGATAGGTTATCTTCTCCAATGAAAAACGATGCACAGAACAGTAATTTCGGTCGTGTAGGTTTTGTTTTAGGGCGCTCTGAGTGACACCATGTCAGGTTCCCATTTTTGTCAATTTTTACCAAGTCAGTGCCTGATGAATCGCACTTACTGCCCGTCATAGCATCGAACAACGAGCAATACACGCGTTATTGTTAGTGTGCATTCAGCTGTGTGCCGAGAGAATGGGCATGGTTGTTCGATGCTATGACGGGCAGGAAGTGCGATTCAGTGACTTGGTACAAATTGACAAAAATGGGAACCTGACATGGTGTCACTCAGAGCGCCCTAAAACAAAAACTACACGACCAAAATTGCTGTTCTTGGTATCTTTTTTCATTGGAAAAGACAGCATATCCGATGGACATAATCATTTGTTACTATATTTTGGGAAGTGCCCCGTTCCGTTTTTTGGGGGTCACCCTGTATAGTCACACCTCTGTATAGTAACTACCCGATGCAGACAAGAAGAGTGGACGCTATAAACAGGTAACTTTTATAGTCAATTTAGATCATAGTACAGTACTGTGTATAGTAACCAAGGAAGGGAAACCAGAAATATACCGCTACATATCATAGTGTGTCGTAACTACCAAATAGTGCTTACCGTCACAGATTTAGACCGACGGCAAAACAGTGGTGTACATTTTGTACGCTTTTAGACGCCCTAACACTTATAATAGTATCTTTTTAATTCCCAGGATTCATTTTAAATTTAACAATGAACATATTTGTTAAGACGATATTGACAATGTAATACAATAATTATGTTAGATCAGCTATTCTAAACAATGTATAGACCATGTAACAAACACACAATAAACAAATAAATATACCGTATTTTAATGATTTTTGTTCTTCTTTTTAATTAGCATTATTATTTCCATCATGTTTAGAAAAAATGTGGAAACCAAAAACTGAGAATGATTTGCAACATAAAATGCATAATTGATACAAATTAAAAATAGATATTGTAATTAATATATCACTAACGTAGCATCGTAACCCCCCCCCCCCCCCCACAAAAAATAAAATAACAAATAAAATAAATAAATAAATAATAATACTAATAAATTAATTAAAAAATTATAAATAAATAAATAAATAAATAACAAAATAAAATAAATAACTAATGCTAATAATAATAATAATAAGATAATCATAATAGTACAGAATTATTTTTCTCCACACAACGTTTTACTATCCGACACTTCACTGTTATGCGATATTCAGACGCTGAAATTTACGCGAAAACGTAGCCGACATCCTTTGAAACGAATTTTAATTAGGTCTGTGTGAAAGGTGGTTATATATGGAGCCCGGTGTGACAGGGATAAGTGTCCAGCCAGGGATAATTGGCAGTGACGTCATTCGGACAGTTTAAAATCTTAATTTGTGCCCGTTTTCCAACCTTCATACACACGGAGACACACGCACACACTCAAACACAAACAAACAGACATAAACACAAACAAACGGACAATCAAACGAACAGTAATTCACTCATGCAACACATTAACTCAAACATGACGTCACTCATACGACGTAATCGTGTTTGTGTGTTAATTCAATACAAATGAACTTGAATAAATACAAATTGAACTAATATGCCATGGAACATTGCTTTATTGTGTCTTACACCCACAAAAAGCACACATTTACGGAGTGAATGTGACAGATATCTCTTGATCAAATTTGCCCTGGGCACATGGACTTATCCCTGCCACACCGGCAACGTGGTATAAAGTCAACGTTAAATCTGGTTATATAGGATGGCCCGTGTTTATTAGCTCTGTAGTGGATATTCGCTATTTTTACCAGGATATTTGATTTCGCGGGCAGTATTTGCTTTAGTCTCAATCCATGACAATGAATCTGTGACTGATACCCCTTAATTAAAGGCGTATGGTAGACATCTGACCCAAATGAATGACTGCTTTGTTTGCGAGCACTCAAAAGTATATGAAAAGAGTATGAAAAATCGCTTCAATATTTACTTGTTTTTTTAATTTATAAGTATCGTTATCTCGGCCCTTAATTAAAAGCGTATACGGACGGTCGTGAACCGCTGTGAATGACTTGTTTGCCAGCACTCAATGAGTCCAAAAGTATGATAAATCACTTCAATTAATATTTCTTATAGAATCGATGTCTCAGGCTTGAAGAATACGATGCATTTATTACGCAATATCATTTGGCATGACATAAATGAAAAAAAGACGATATAACTACGGTATGATATTACTGATAGCATGCAATTATGCCGAGCTTTTAAAATATTGTTTGATATAATTATAACGATTTAATTTTTGTCGGCCTCGTAAAACGGCACTAAGAATAGGCTGCGCGCATACGGAAACAGAACCTACAAACCGTTTTCCCCAATACTTGAGGTTATTAGCAATATATTGGACAACTATACCTTCTCCATTTACATGACAACCATTTAATTTTGAACAAACGCTTTAATGAAACAAAATTCAACGAAATCTGATAACATTAATCGGGCTCAACTTTTTTTTTTGTCGAAAGCATATTCAGTTTTGGGGTCATTGTTACTTTTGAAAATATTATACTTTCTATAAAAGACGTCTATATGAAATGATAAGTTAATATCTGATTTATATGAAAATGCGTGACCAATAAAAGTGTGTGACATCACTGTGCTTTGTCAAAGTGTGTATGCTTGTGTATGTCTGATTTTAGCTTGCGTGGCGTGCAATATCATCGCATGTTGAGAAAATAAAAATAACAATTCATGAACTTTAATGAAGTGTAAAGCGACTGCGGTATGTTGAAATAGTCCTACTTAAATGAGACGTTTCCCCATCTTAAATTCCATTTGGATTGTGCTCTCTTCACATTAAAGCGTCTTCATGCAAAAATATCAATTTTTTTCCCCTCTGAGCAATGTAGTCACTCGTAGAATGGGCTAATCCCATCCATCATGTGTTCAATGTTCAATTTTTATTTAATTTTCAACAAGAAGGTACATATATTTACAATGAATAAGTCACAACAACATTTGTGAAAGTATAAACAATACATTATAAACATTGGCAATCAAAGTGTATGTAAATATAATTATTAATTAAAAATACAATGAATTAAATTATGAAATTTTAAAAGTAAGGAACAATTAAATTTTGACATTTAGAAATAATCATGCTATAAAAGCGGAATCAGAAAGCGGAAACGAATGTTGCTGTATGTTTAAATTTCAAGTGAAAATGGAGGGATCCACTAAAAAGCATGGCTTGTAGAATGTGGAATCCCTCAAAAATTAATGTTTTACAAAATAATGAAAGTATAAAATACGGAAAAAATACAAAAAATCAAATACAAAAAAATAAAGAAATAATAATAATGATGTGTAACGTGAGCCACACCCCCCCCCCCCCCCCCCCCCCCCTGGGCCCGCCACCGAAAAAAAATAGAAAAGAAAAAGAAAAAGAGGCGGAGCTTATTTGTTCGGGATTGGCGTCACATTTTAGCGCGAACAATTCAAAATATGGGTTTTAAAAATCATAATGACAGCCCCCATGCTCTACGCGACGAATGGGAAAAGCCCGTACTCTGAGTGACTTTGGATGATGTTCTTCCATTACTCAAAGAGCAAATGTTACAATTATAGAATTAGCTGCAGTTCTGTTTGAAGATATCATAATCAGAAGTAAATAGAGGGTTGGGGAATTTGTCCATTGATCATATTTTTGTTGTTGTGAAAGTCACATATCTTAAAGTCACTATAATGTTGTTGCGTTAGATTGCCCTTTTATACAGGGGTGCCATTTTCAATTATGTGCTGTAGCTGACACCGTTGTCTGTGTTGCCTGCACCTTTTTTCACGGATCGACCAACCACGATTATGAAATCATGGCGCTGCCTAGTGATTTTCCGGTAAACGCCCTGTAGAATCAAAGATACAGTTCCTTTAACTCATCACAAATATTTATTTAACCTGATAATCAAGCTGAGAAGATCGGCTACACCCGACACGAACTGGTCAACTTCAGAGACAAAGAGGGTGGCAACGTGCTGCATTCCGCCGTGGGCAGCGGCAGCGAGGACGCCATCAGACTGTGTCTAGAGTACGGCGCTGAACTCGACGCACAGGAGGTAAAAACACGCAAATTGCTGATAGAAATTACGTTATTTGAAGTAACTTTACAATTTTATTTCCATCTTTCGTCTCTCTATACCCATATCCCATACTTCTACTTCATGTTTGTTCTCGGGACGGCATGTATAGCGGAGAAATGCGGTTACCAGCGGTGGCAGCTCCTAAGTTTCACAGACAAGGAGAAGAATACCCCGCTACACGCTGCGGTAAACGGCGGTTGCGAGGAGGCGGTGCAAGTGTGCCTTGAATTTGGCGCCAAGCTCGACGTGCAGCAGGTATTGGCTAACTACGATCACGTGACGTTTCTTCGTGACGTTCATTGGTCGTCCCCCGCTCGGTGTTTGGCTCTGTATTTCCCGGTGATATTTTCCTTGTAGTTTGTATTTAGACTGAAGCACTTGCACTAACATCGAATGCAGCATGAACATCGTCTTCCCAATCTCCTTACAATCTCCCAATCTCCAATTTCCCGGCACCTATTCGCATTCCCATTTCTTGATGATTTCCTTTGTTTATGTTTCGTACGCACGGAATTATGCTCGATTCGTGGTTTCATTGTTAATTGTGTGTCATTTATTCAATGGATTTTAGTTATCAGTTTTAGATGGCATATTATATTTTGTTCATTTTTGTAATCTGCTTTCATTACAATTCTGTATGTATTGTTTCTGTTTGCGTTATGATCAAAGTTTCTTTAACTTTAGAATAAAACTAATGTGTATTTGCATAATTATGTTAACACAATACCCAACAATTTAACATCCAATTAACTGAAAGGCCATTTCTATACAAACTTTCTTAACCCTTGGAGTTACGACTATAGAACAGTAGTTTATGTCTACGTAATGTTGTTGTTGAATCATGATCACGGAATAAGCACTCGTTCACTGCATGATAAATTCACTCATGTTTTTATTCCACTTCGCAAATGACATAAAAAATACATTATCGTTTCAGACAATGCAAACTAGCTGTAGACATAATTAGTATGGTTTCAGTCAATTAAAATTTGCACTAGACTACCTCGGGTAATATTACGAAGTAAACGTTTCTTTTGCAATGGCGGCAAATAGTTTATACAATTGTCCACGACTTGGACAACACATAGATATGACTTTTCTTAAACACATGAATGACGAAAACATTCTAGTCTCAATGTCGAACCCCAGTCGATAGCAATCAGGGCTTGATTTTGTTAACGTTCGACATTGAACTGTTTGCGTTTAAAATCAACTTTCAATTGATCGTTATTAAATTAATTATAATGGTTAATGATCGTTTATAAGGGTATAATTAAGCGGCAAATATGTATAGATTATATTCACATCTTCAATTGAATTTCGAAAAGTATGATGCAATGCTTCTTGTTTCTCAATGTCGTACCCAGTCGGTATGATATAGTCAAGGCGTTGTTATCTTTGACGTTCATCATTGTATTGTTTTCGTTTTAAATCAAATTTCACTTGATTTGTATTTCTGGCTAATGATCAAAAAGGTATGATTTAGCCACACATATTGATTTTAACATATAGGCACATTTAAAACAAAAACAAATATAATTATTATAAACTGATTTTCAAAGGGTCCCGTAAAGTTCACCCGTAATTTTTTTTTTTTTTTTAATGCTATAATTATAATTTATACTCAAAAGCCCTAGTCTCCCAAATGCGTTTTAAATGAATGGAATTGCTCTTTACAACGGACAAAGACAGTCGTGTCTGCAGATTAATTTAGAATCAAATATGTTTGCTAACATGCGTACTTTCACTTGATTGATATTAAAATTTATTGTCTGGGTAACTAATCCTTATTAGTGCATAGTCACGCTGCACGCCGTACATGACTTTGCTTTAAAATCCATGCACTAATTGTGTGAGTAAAAACGTAATAACAAAATATCGGAGATTATTCAAACATTGATGCAGGCAAGGTCATTTAGGACGGGGTTAGGACATTATAGGGAAAGGATCTATATAATGTGACCTGTGCATAGTGAACATTAATAATAGTACTATGTGTATGTATTTTTTGTTTTTCCACCGATTTTCACCCTTGGAGCATAACTTTGAATAATTATATTATTGAGCCAGTACATTATGATAACAAAATCTCGGAGATTATCCGAACATCGATGCAGGCAAAGTCATTTAGGACGGGGTTAGGAAATTCGAGGTCAAGCTGACTTGTTAGTGACCTTTTCAGAGTGAACCAAACATCGATACTAGTATTTTCTATTTATTTCTTGTTTTTCCCCTCCTAATTTCACCTTGCGAGCATATATTATAACCTTGAATTATGATATTATTGAGCCAGTATACATTAGTCGATTTGGTATTGTTTGTATTTCCAGGACAATAAATGCACGCCTCTCCATCTGGCGTGCGGGCAGGGCGCCCTCCGAATCGTGCAAATCATGATCTCGGGCTACAAGACGGAAAACACTCTGCGCATGCGCGATGTGGAGATGATGACGCCCCTGCACAAGTAAGGCCATCACTATCTTTACCCTTACAATTATACGGATATCATATTTCAAAACATTATTGTAATATTCCGGTGTGATACGTTATGGTTGACGTCATACGTGAAAAGGTATTTTACCCTTCCTTTATTGAACAGAAAATAATGCCTACTTCAGGAAAGTTTTTGTTTAAGCTAATATTTTCATTTTTTTTTATTAGTGCACTTTTTTTGTATTAATTTTTGTTATTGGTTCAAAACAAAACATGCACAATGTTTTCAAACGAGAAAAAAAACAACATACAGATACGTCTCTTTCAGCGGTGTTTTATGCACTTCAAGCAGTTTGAATACTTGTAATGTGTGAACCTTCCACCATTCCAATCTGATGTTGTAATTTTGATTCATAGATTTTAATTTCATTAAACTGTGTTTTAAATTTGAATTATTTTATATATTTATATTATTTGAACGAAAATACGACAAAGGTATTTAAAAACTCCGATTTAAACTCCGATCTTATTTTGTTCTTTACAGGGCAGCCATGTTTGATCACGTGGAGGTAGTGAAGTACCTTGTCGAACAGGTAAGTCTCTCTTTTGTCATGTTTATGTATTCTTGCTTCGCCGTGTAATTCTGCTCCAATTTATATGCGACTCATTATACATGTGATAACACTGTACCCAGGAATTCGTTTAAAGGGATAGTTGAGTTTTGGTAGAGAGGGCGCTACACATAATAATTTTGTTCGTGAGATAATGAAAAACTGAGTGTAAAATTTGAAAGAGCATAATATTTTAGTGACAGAATAAACTTTATTTGATCAAAATCGGTTCAGAAACGGCTGAAATATCCATAAACGTAACCATTTGTAATAAATGTGGGGCCCCACAAATATTAGATAATTTTGAACCAACCGTTACTAATTTTTTTTTAATGCTTCCTCTTTTCAAAAATTTTCAAAAAAAGTTTTTTAATAGTTGTTGATTATCTCTCTATCTAATCACTATTTTTACGAACCTTCACATGCACAATATTTATTTTATTTTAAATGGTTTAAACCAATGTGTTTTTAGAGAGCGCCATCTTGAGTTTGAACGCCTCTGTTTGAATGATGAAAGGCTTTTTACTCAGTCGTTTGTGATTTTGAATTCCTTTCAAGCATGGTAGAGTTATAACTATTAGTTTGTAATGTAATGGTGCAGGTTTTGGTTACTAAAATTCAGTTTGACCAAAACTGTACTCTCTTTACCAGAACTCAACTATCCCTTTAAAGGGATCTAAAGAAACCTTGTCCAAATTCACAAAAGAATTACTAGAAATCTAGTGGTTCACTCGAACCTTGTTGTATTCGTATTACCAATGGAAGCATGGAACAAGTTTTAACATGTGTATGTTCATTTAAAGGGATAGTTGAGTTTTGGTAGAGAGGGCGCTAGACTACTTTTTTTTTTGTGAGGTAATGAAAAACTGAGTGTAAAATTTGAAAGAGCATAATATTTAAATAATAAAATCATCTTTGTTTGATCAAAATCGGTTCAGAGACGGCTGAAATATCCATAAATATAACAATTTGTAATAAACCTGGGGCCCCAGGTTTATTAGAGAATTTTGAACCAGCCGTTAAACATTTTTAAAAAATGCTTCCTCTTTTCAAAAAGTTACAAAATATGTATTTAAATAGTTGTTGGTTATTTCTCTATCTAATCACTATTTCAACAAAGCATCACATGCACAATATTTTATTCAAAATGGTTGAAACCGATGAGTGTTTAGAGAGCGCCTAGAGTTCCTATCTAGTTATAACTATTAGTTTGTAATGTAATGATGCAGGTTTTGGTTACTAAAATTCAGTTTCACCAAAACTGTACTCTCCTTACCAGAACTCAACTATCCCTTTAAAAACGTATGTAATTGGCATCATGCTTCAAAATGTAAGGGAGCTGAGATCGATTTAGTTGAATTGGATAGGATAACAGACGATATTCATATAACACGTGATTGATACAGAGGATGTAAGAATGCAATATGCTTTGGAAAAATATTAATCACAAATCACAAACGTGGAGCTGAAACCCATGTGGTGGACAGGAAGGCCTTAACGTTGCTCCTATATTTAGCAGTGCCCTTTTAACATTGTTAGAGGCGGATGCCACTGAATTGAATGAACATGCTAATATAGTATGATATACGCTAGAAAATATCGATATGCTAAATAAATTTCAAGCATTTCTAGGGCGCTAAGGTTGATGCTGTCGATCTTGAGGGGCGCACCCCGCTTCTCCTGGTGGCGTCTAATTGCCGCTGGAGGTCTGTCCGGATCCTGCTTGAGGCTCGCTCTACCATTCTTGTCTATTTGGACCACAAAATACGTTCCGTCTATGTTAAGATACGCTTATACGATATCCTAAATCAATTTCACACATTTCCAGGGCGCTGAGGTCGACGCTGTCGATCTTGAGGGACGGACCCCGCTTCTCCTGGCGGCGTCCAAGTGCTCCTGGAGGTCTGTCCGGATCCTCCTGCAGGCCGGTGCCAGCTACGTTGTCAAGGCAACGGATGACCGCAACCTGCTGCACATCGTCATCCTCAACGGCGGGAACATGCGGGACCTCCGGAAGTGCTCTGACATCAAGGTAAACTTACAGGTCTTTCCCAAAACTTGAGTTTTGATAGATCCAATCGTGAGGTCCTGAGTTCGAAACCATCGTGTGCCCATCCCGTATAGTTACTTGATTATTATTATAATAATGTATAGTCCTTAAAAAAGAAATGTTTGAGAATATTTTTGTAATGAGATGGACACATGATTCTGACCACACACTCAAGCAATTATATGCCACCAAGTAAAGCAATATCAAGTGCATTGGAGACATCGAGGTCGGATTTAAGATAACATTTACGATTCAATTCCATTACATGGTATACTTTACATTGTTCACACTTATTATTTTCCCCCTTTTTCTTAACCTGAAGTTGGAGACATTTGCAGAGCTACTGAATGAGCGAGATACGTGTGGATGCACACCCATGCACTATGCCACCAAGCGAGGAAACATCAAGTGCGTTACTTTACAATGTTCACACTTATTAGTTTTCCCCTTTTTCTCAATCTGAAGTTGGAGACATTTGCAGAGCTACTGAATGAGCGAGATACGTGTGGATGCACACCCATGCACTATGCTACCAAGCGAGGCAACATCAAGTGCGTTGAAAACCTGATCGAGCTTGGAGCAACGGTCAACGTCAAAGATAAAATGAAGCGATCGCCACTCCACTTTGCCGCCGAGTAAGTAATTCATATGACAAACAAGATTCACATTTCTAACAGATTCATCATCATCATCATCACCATTCGTCATCACAAATACCATCATAAGTATTATCACCATCATCATCACATTTAGCAACAACATCATCATCATCTTCATCATCATCGTGTGTTCCACATGATTATTACAATACAAATATTTTTTATTTAAAAAAGAAACTTATAATGTAAACATACTTTTGATCGTAAAATAATGTGGGGGCATATTTATGTCCGGGAGTCGAATGTGTGCGTAATCCGTACCACACGTTGCATCCAACATGCAGCATCACTACAGTGACCATTGTCATTACTGTTATCATTGCCATTACATAATCACAAATTCATCATCGTTATCGACTCCACTGCGTTTATGATGCGTATTTCAAGGATTATATTTGGCGTTGTCACTAATACAAATGCAACATGAATGTACCCCTTGCATTGAATAAATATATACGATGAAGTCACCTCCCACTCCTGCGTGTGTAAATTATTTTCGCTGGCATTATTTTGGTTTGAATTCAGGTACGGTCGTCTGAACTCGATCAAACGCCTGCTCGACAGCAGCATCGGGCCCAACATCATCAACGATACCGACGGTGAAGGGATGACGGCCCTGCATATCGCCGCCTACAACGGCCATCAGAAGGTTGTACAACTACTGCTGCTCAGAGGCGCCCTCTTGCACAAGTAGGTCCATTTCATTTTGATTTTGTTTTTACAGAATTCAAATATATAACATTCCAATAGCAGATATATTTGAAGAACTCGTGAATCCAGCCTAATTGTACCGGTTATACAAATGAATACATTCTCAATCATTTAAACAACTCGCCTTTTGTTGCTTTGTTGTTACGGCACAATCATCGTACGTATCATCATTAGGCATGTGTGTGTATTGGTTAGTATGTACTCTTTCGGAATACGTTATTGTTTGTCAATGTTACAGTTATTCAATTGAACATTGTAGACATAGATTTTACGTTTTCCATTATGTCGACGATTGTGATCGGAAAAAATGATCGAGGGGTCGTCATATGTGTCGTCATATTATTGTATTGTCATGTTGACAATTTTCAAAATGAAAACAACAACAACAACAACAACATATTAAGGAATTCATATTTAACAAAGTCAAATAACAAAAAAGTTTAAGTTTAAGTTTAACAACAACAATATAATTAGCATATTGTCTAAAATATACATGCATGCGTGTCCTCCAGAAGGCAATGTTGTTGCTGAAAACAGGTATCGGAATTACGAGTAATATCCATTTATTTGTATCTTTTACCTCACCTTTAAGGGACTACAAGGGTCGATCACCCTTTCACCTCGCCGCCATGGCGGACTACAAGGAAACCATGGATATACTGCTGTCCACGCATGCGTCCTTGCTCGATCAACGGGACGACGCAGGAGTGAGTAAACCAAACTGAAAATATGTCAATTTATTTCATCATAATTACATCTGTTTGAAATCATGTCAGAAGAGTTGTTCTAAATGGATCTTTATGACTATGTCTACAATCTCAATAATAAAGAAGAGAAGTACCCCCCCCCCCCAAAAAAAAAAAGAAAAAAGAAAACAAAAAGTAACTATTACCACCATTGATCACTAACGTTCTATTTATATTACGCTCTATATTTATCTAAACCCTTTCTAGAACACGCCCCTGCTACTAGCCGCTCAGGAGGGACAGTCTGGCTCGGTCACCTATCTAATGAATAGCGGGGCATCGGTCAACGAACGCAATTGCGAGGGAAGTGGGATATTGGACATCGTGTTCGACACCCGTAACAAAGAGGTCGCCTCGGCGATTGTAACGCATGCTAGGTTCGTAAAGAGATAATATTGGTTTAATACAATAAGTTCGTTTAAGAAAAGTTATGAATTGCATTTGTTTTCAATATAAAGTGTTTCTCATTTTATTTTAAAGTCTATCAACAGTAAAAAAAAAAGTATTAATGTGAACACTATAGTAAGACGATAATGTATATATTGCCAACTACATTAATTTCCATAGACCCATGCCCTAGTATCATAGGGACTAGTCCTGAACGAGTTAACTTTAATACTAATTGCAGGTCCCGATAAAACTTGGGATTCGGTCTATGATTCTTCATACTATATTATACATGTAGTATGAAGAATCATGTCTTCTTGAACTGGTTACACATTTAAATTAGTATGGCTACTGTCTTGATATCATAATGTGTACAATTGCAATGAAAAGTCATGTTTTGATCTAGGACGGACCAATACGACTGTATGGTTATAAGATGTACCTATGATTGTAATTCTGGTCAAACATTAACAAACACCAAATACGAGTGTGATGTGCCAGATACCTTATTATAATTGATACTTCCCTCATTTGAAACTTGTTTGTTGTTTTTTCGTTTTTCGTTTTGCTATCGTACAGGTGGGATGAGTTGCTGCTTAACAATTGCAAGAATAATCCCATCAACCGTCTGATCGAGCACATGCCGGACGTCTTCATGGTAAGAATATCACCGCAATGTTTATTTGTTTGTTTACTTGTTTGTTTGTTTGTTGTGTTTAACACTCTGGTCAACGAAAAATATATATAGCAACTGCAACAGGGATGAGTTGCTGCTAAATGAGTGCAAGAATAACCCACTCAACCGTTGATCGAACACATGCCGGACCTCTTCATGGTAAGAACATGACCGCAATGTTTGCAATGAATGCAATGCGTTATGATTATATTTTGTTTGCTCTATAGTACTTTCGATTTCGCCCTGTATTCGCGATTAGTCTGATAAAAAGTTAATACCTATATTATATAGAAAAGGGAATAAACATCGATGCGAGTAAACGTTACATTGCTTCAGTAAACCATCAATCGATGTATTAAGTAAAACTTCCGTCAATATGCGTACAAACTGTGAGAGAAACACACAATATGTACATCGATGTAAGTTAAACTAAATAAAGTTTTGTGTCCCATCAGTCGCTGTTAAATCCACGAAGTAGTCCTAAGGGCTGAAATTTGGACTGAAAACTATATGTTTACAACTGGTGTTTTATTTTCAGTTTCAGTTTCAGTTTATTTCACATCCATAAAATCAACATTTTACAATCAAATACAATTAAATAAATATACAAACTATTTACAACATGCAATGATAAAAGATATTGTAAAATAGCAAACAACATCAAATATAGGTAATGGGTATTGCAGGGATGTGAGGGACCAGAAAAGGCCATTGGCCTGTCTAGGCCGGTCCCCTTTTTCTACAACACCATGAATTATATCATAAATAAAACAAGAATAAAAATGTTGTTTACAATAATACAACTAACATTTACAAACTACAAAATCACACATAAATATATACAGACAGGCAAAATTAAGTTTTTGTATGAAATTATATAGATAAATTGTAACTTGATAATTGTTTACATTTAAATTTGCGCTTGAAACTAGGTAATGTTGGACACTCTTTTAAAAAGTCAGGTAAATTATTCCAAATAACTGACCCTCTATATCTAATAACAGTTCTAGAAAAACTATAACGAAAGAATGGAATATACATTTTGTGTGAATTTCTAGTAGTATATACATTTATGTTTCTATTCAAAACAAAGTAATCGTTAAAACAATCAGGCAACTTAATTTTATCATATACATAAGAGAACATAAAAGCTGCAACACTTATCTCATATAAATCATGAAGTTTTAACATTTTCAATTTAAAAAATAATTTATCTGTATGTGCTCTATAAAAAGAATTTGTTATAACTCTGACAGCTCTCTTTTGTAATAAAAATATCTTTTGCATCAAATGCATTGCACAATTGCCCCATACAATTATACAGTAATTAAAATATGGTAAAATCATAGTATTATACAAGTTTACAAGTATACGTAATGGCAATATAAGTTTAAGTCTATTTAAAACACCAATTACTCTAGAGGTCTTATTGGAAATACAATTTATATGGTATTTCCAGGTTAGGTTTTGATCAATAATAATACCTAAAAAGGTTACTTGGTGTACTTGCTTTATTTCTTTACCATTAATACATATCTTAATAACATCTTCATTCACATATTTATTTTTAGTTTTAAAAATTATATAGTTTGTTTTATCAAAGTTAATCAACAATTTATTAGCAAGAAACCATTTATGTATTTTTGCAATTTCACTATTCAATAACATATTCACATGTTCAGCATCTTTACCGGATACAAACAAGGTAGTGTCGTCAGCAAATAAAATAGAAGATAAAATATTACTGACAAGTGGCAAATCATTAATATACAATAAAAACAAGAGTGGTCCAAGATTTGAACCTTGTGGGACCCCAGTTAAAATAGAACTATGTTCTGAGTAACATTTACCCATACTAACAAATTGCCTTCGGTGTGATAAATAACTTTTCATTAAAAGAAGAGGAATTCCTCTTATTCCATAAAAACATAATTTATTTATTAAAATATCATGATCAATACAGTCAAATGCTTTAGAGAGGTCTAAAAATACACCAATTAAAAATTCATTATTTTCAAAAGCATTTGCTACTTTATCTGTAAAGTCGAGAAGTGCATGGCAAGTACTGTAACCTTTTCTAAAAGCAAACTGTTTCTCATATAAAATGTTATTTTTACATATAAAACTGGTCAATTTAGTACATAAAATCTTTTCAAATAATTTACTAAAAACTGATAAAACGGATATTGGTCTATAATTATTCAAAAGAGATTTATTGCCTTTTTTAAAAAAACTGGAATCACCTTCGCAATCTTGAGAGCATCAGGGAATATTCCATTTTCAAATGACAAATTAATAATATTGCATAAAGGTGTAACAATTAAATGAATCGACTGTTTCAGTACCTTAGGGTGAACTCCATCATACCCAGGACTTTTATTTACATCAAAATTCATAACCACATCAATAATATCTGCATTTGTAACAGGGGATAAAAACAGTGAGTTTCTGAAATTTCCTTTTAAGTATTGATCATATTTAACTGACTCATCATTACACATGTTAGTATTGATACTTTGCTGTAATTCTTGTCCAATTTTACTAAAATAAGAATTAAATGTATTTACAATTTTTTGTTTATCCATAATTTTTTCACCACCAATTTCAATATCATTTACACCATGCTTCAAAGTTTTCTTATTTAAAATCATGTTTATTAGTTTCCATGTTGCTTTCACATTATTACGAACATTATCAAATTTAGAATCATAGAACGCACGTTTATTTTCCCGAATTAAATTATTCAAAGTATTTCTACATGTTTTATATGCAAGTTCACGTAAAGGAGTTGAATTTCTTAAGTACTTCCGATATAACAAGTGTTTACGTTTACTCAATTGTATTACCTCTTTTGTTACCCAAGGCTTTTCTACTTTCTTTTTCTTTTTAACAAATTTAACAGGAAAACATTCATCATAAACCTCTTTATATAGCTTAAAAAAATAATTATACCTATCATTCACATCATGAATTAAATTTAGTCGTTCCCATCTAACTTTATTCAACTCATTACAAAAGTGTTTTATATTTTCTTCATTCAAATCAACTTTAGGAATTTCATCATCGGGCTCGGAATCAAACATATTTGATTTCAAAATAATGAATGGTGTTAAGTGATCACTCACATCCGTAATAACTATGCCACATTTTAAAACATTTTCAGAATAATTATAAAATATATTATCTAAAGTTGATGCAGTATCTTTTGTTATTCTAGTCGGCTTATAAATATATGGTAAAAATGAGAGAGTAACAAAGCTATTAAAAAAATCCATTACATTCATACTTTCATCCTTTTTCAAAAAATCAACATTAACATCGCCCATAACAATACATTCCTTTCTTTCTTCCACTATCTTATTCAAAGATTCTTGAAGATGAAGTAAACAATTTAACGGATTTTGACCTGGAGGTCGATATACAACAGCAACTATAACATTTTTCACATTATTACGTAATTCAATAAACACACTTTCCATTTCATCACTAAAAATATCTAAATCCAAACGTCTAAAAAATCTTAGGCTATCATTAATATATAAACCAACTCCACCTCCTCTTTTATTTGGGCGACAATTTCCAACAAAGCTATAATGAGGAATACAAATTTCTTGTTCTTCTCCTTCTTTTAACCATGTTTCACAAACTCCAATTAATGATAATGGTTTATTGAAAACATCAAGACAGTTTGTGAATATATCAAAATTTTGTTTTAAACTCCGACAATTAAATTGGGCAAGAGATAGCGTACATTGTTCAAAGTTTTCCAAAACATGACTAAATTCCAAGGGAGTGTAATATTGATTTTCAATAAAATCACCAGTATCATCATCAAGTATTAAATCAGATTGATCATCCACTTTACACAAGAAACAATTTCTACATGTTACATTATTTTGCCTGTTACACAAAATACAACTACATTCAAATGACATCAAAAAGAAAAACAACAAACAACGTCAAATAATATTATCTTAAAAATACAGCGAATAACAGTGTATAGTTCATAATGGCTGTATACACATGGGAAGAATATGAAATTATTATCGAATATTATGTGTATAAGAAAATTAGCTATAATATTAATTCAAATTTCAGAGTTCAGATTTCTAGCCCTAAGGCACAACTGTAGACTTCCGGTATATCATGGGAATATGTACGGTCTCAATAAGTGTCAATGTCAATATCATGATAAGGTCCGGATAAAATGTAAGAAATGTTTTGTAGTTCATATCTTTGAAAGATCACTCACCGACCAGATTCTTTTCCTGACAGATTTCCCGTTCGTTGCCTTCAGCAACAGGATGATCCTGCCGTCGGTCGACCATACTGCGTCTATCTTGTCATTTTTCTTGGCTTCTTCTTTCGCTTTGTATAGGATGGTCCTATTTCTTACAGTCAGATCTTCTTCTATGCCTATGTGGGTACCTTTCAGCTTTCTACGGTTCTTCAGGATTCTCTCTCTGGTGCGGTATGAGGTACACCTCACTATGATGGGTCTCGGTTTGGCAGCGCTCCTCCCAGTCGTTTCATGTGCTCCTGCAGCGGCTGGTGCACCGACACGATGAGATTTGTCGATTTCATTCTGTTCCAGGTTTAGGTCCAGCTTTGTGCGCGCCAGATCCAAGACCAGCGTGTCCGTGTCCTCTCCTGGGTGTTCAGGAACGCCGTACACCCGAATACATGTACGCCTGGAGTATTGTTCTGCCTCATTGGAGTCTGCCTTTAGCTTGTTGATGCTGTCCAGGCTGGTTTCTTGTATTTCATGAAGTCTCTTGATGGTTTCTGTCTTTGTGCGCAGCTGGTTCTCTAGTTCTAGGATGCTGCCTTCAGCCTTCTCCAATTTCTCACGCAGGTCCTGCGTCTCCCGTTTCATCGACTTTGTGACTGCTAGCTGGAGCATCTTGTTAAAGTGTTTACTGTTAAAGAAGTTCTGGACTTCGTCTGCTATATGATCATGGTTGTCATATGATTCAGTCCCGGGTTCAACAGTAGCAGCAGCAGTGTTTTTCTTTGCCTTACTTGTTGGCATTGTGAGTGAGTTTGTTTACCTTTTTTACTGAGTTTATAAGTAGCCTTTGTTTGCGGGCAAGAGGCAGGTTTATCAGTAAATAGAAGTGGGTATAAACTTTCAAAAGGCTGGCTCCACGGTTGAAAAGAAAGTGAGCTGTTGGTATCAAAGGCTTGTTGGATTAAAGTTCAGGGATCAATAGACAGTGTCACAAGTGACTATTGTTACTGTTTCAATAAGAACGTTGGTCTCAATAGAATAAAAAGTCTCTGGTCACTGCTAGATACACGTATGTTCAAATGATGTTAGTTCTTAATTCTAGCAAATCGCTTACACAGAGTTCTTCACATGGGACCAGCATCAAGATCCAATGAGTCCAAGGCAGAATTGAAATCAACTTTCAGTCTAAAATTGTCAATCTTCCCAGTGTATACATGGTAGTTTTCACTGTTCAATCACATGGTTCAGTTGTAGCATTCACGCAGTGAAATGTAGAGCGAATTATGTATCACAAATAACACAAATAATACAAATAAGCTGAATTGAAGGTTGACAACAGCTTGACTTCACTAGTCCAGTTTTTTTTTTATACCTCTGTATCGGGTCTATATCTCGACTTAACCTACGCAGACTAACGTTTCTACCTTTCAACATGTTCAAGTACAATTGATGTGAATAAATCATTGTTGTTTTGTGTTTTCTTCATATTTACAGAAACTGCTGGATAGATCTCACACCCGGTCCGATGAGGAGCCAAGTCATCCTGAATATTGGGTATGTTATATTCCTTTTAGCGCCCCCCCCCCCCCCCCCCCCCACAACCAAGCCATTAAAGTGATCCAATAACTTGCCGACATTCAATTTAAATAACCTGGCGCTTTCACACTTCTCTTATACCTTGTTGTATGGCTAATATGGTAACAGAATAATGAAATGGGTTATAATGTTCCGATGTCTCCCTGATTAAAAAGACATTTAAAGGTAAAGGACAGTAGTGGGAAACGCCCCACCCCCTAAAAATGAAATGTACGCTCTTATTACCAACCTTGTGACAGAACATAGTTTTACTAACATTGGATTATAAAAATTTGGCCAAGAAACCGCCTACTAATTGGTGTATTTGCAAAATTATAAATTGATCCGGTCCGGATAGATATCGCTAACGCGGAATCGCTTATACACTACGTGTATTATGACCACGTGGTATTACACGAGGTGATCGCTATACGGGCTTGTCCCTAGCTTGTCAATATCTCCCCCAGCGCTAGCGGCGCGGACAGGTCTGAATGGGCGGTGGATTTAGGAATTTCACAGGCGGATATTGGATTTCTTCCGATATTTCACGATGCTTACGTTCTGATTTTACCAAACAAGCCCTATTTCAATACATATTCAACAATATTGATCAATATAGATGTATTCGGCTACTTTCCTGAAACTGGACTTGGGCTTTAAGATTGAATTTTAAAGCGTCTGTAGGCGCTTTCGACCGTAGTAAATAGTATCCGAATTCGGATACTAAATCCTCCATAGTATATATTTTAATTCGGATACTTCACGGGAACGATCGGGATAAAAGCAGATATCGATTTACTTTTTTTCACTAGGTAAACATTATTCCTTTTATAAAGGAAACAAATATAAAGTGAATGGATCACTTTAATTTTCTCTATCTCTACAATAACTAGAAGTATTATGTGAACAATCGCTATCTTCATATATATATCTATATATGGGAGCCAGTTAGTCCCGCTCGCTGAACCCGTGTCGTATAGCTCTCTCACAGCTAGCTAGCTCGCGATCGCATAGAGAATCTCCAAGCCATATAGAGCCTTGACTAAAGGCTAATCGTGAGTTTACCTCGGGAGATTACGGTGGACAATGGTGGAGTGCGAGTTGGATGTTGCTGACTACCCATTTTAACCCACGCATATTTGCCTTTAACTTTTCTTTATCCCACTCCTATATACTTATGCAGCATAAGTACTGCTTTAAGTATCTGCAGGTCCCGGTCACAATGCGACGAGACATCATCAAACAAGGGATCCCGCTCCAGCCGTTGTGTACCATGAACGTGAGTAATTTTCTATCGAATTGTGTTTATTGCCACAAACTGTGAATCATAGCAATATTGATTTTGTAGCAGGACGACCGATGCAACATACGAGGATCTGTAATGTTATCTCATTAAGAAAATTGCACTATAAAATCAAATTAAACAGTTTTACGGAGAAAACTGTTTAAAGGATCTCTTGCAGTTGAGACAGATTCCCTATCTATTACAGGTTTATGCAACGTGAAGAAATATGTATTGTTCTTTTTTTGTCTGTGACATCGTGGTAGTAACGTGTTCATGTATTTGTTTTTAAAGGGATAGTACAGTTCTGGTCAAACTGAATTTTAGTGACCAAAACTTTCACCATATCATTACAAACTGATAGTCATACCGTATACGCGCATAAGATTGCATCGCTTTGTTTAAGAATTATTAGCTGACGTTGCCCTTTAATTCTTAGCTAAATTGTTATCCTCACTACTGCTTTGTTTTGCTTTGATCATTTACCACGATTTACTCTCCATTTCTTTTCAGGCCATGGTTCAGAATAACCGCGTGGAACTTCTGAGTCACCCGGTATCCATCAAATTTCTTGACATGAAATGGTATGTTAAATAAAAAAAACAATGACAAAAATACTAACTCTAACGAAATAATTACTAATTCAATCATTGTTCCAAGGCAAATACAAGTTGCAAATAAGATTTAAACCGGTGAAGTGTAATATACTGAACACAATGTGACATTGTTATTGTTAAAGTGAACACTAAAAAGGGGACAGGACACACAAGATGGGTAGGAGAAAAAGAAGAAAAGGCAGAAGGAAGAGGAGGAGAAAGAAATAGGAGGGGGATGATGATAAGGAGGCGAAAGAGGAAGATAATAAGGAGAAGGAGGAAGAGGACGAAGAAGAGAAGGATAAGGGAGGAAGAAAACGAGGAGATGGAGGAGGAGGGCGAGGAGGGGAGGTAGGCAGAGGAGGAGGATGAGGATGAGTACAAAGAAAAACAAGGCTTTCTAGTAATACCGATATGATGAAAATGTATGTTAATTGTTTTTAAAGATATTACCTACAATCCCTTATAATTGAATCTTGATTTCTTTTTCTTTTTTGCCACACAGGAAAGCTTATGGCGCGGCGGTCCACTCGGTTTTCATCGGAATATACGTGCTGTTCCTCGCCATCTTGACTGGGTTCGTGTGTACGACTACCCCTGAACCACTCAATCCTAAGAACGAGACAAACTGGATTGATGATCCCCACATGTACAAGAACGATGTAAGTTCTTTTAGTTTCAAATATTTCAAAACAGTTAAATCATCTTCGTCCTCATCCACCTCCTCCTTCTTCTAATCCTCCTCCTCCTCCTACTCCTCTTCCTCATATTCATCATCATTCGTCTTTATGAATCATAATATCAAATAATCATCAGCAGCATAATCATTATCATCATCATTACCATCACCGTCACCACTACCACCATCACTGCTACTACCATGACTATCACCACCATTATCACCATAATCGTCATCGTCATCACAAAAACAAAAGCATCAGCAATAACAATAACTACAACTAAACGTCATCCACAACAGCCCATTTGAATGAGGTTTGCACCATTCACCTACAGCATATGTCAAGTAGCACTGAGCTAACGGTCCATTGTAGTTAGACTATGACTATTATACACATTGGGTGGTATTGCGATATTATCGAGTGTGCATCTATAGTATACAATGAGGGGGGGGGGGGGTACTTGCGAGCATGGAAGCATTGTTTGTGAACAATGCTCTGCCCCAGGGCACCCCCCCCCCCCCCCCCCCACACCAATGCATTGTGTTTTCCGCACGAATCGACGCCTCTGCATTGGAAGCATTGAGCTAAACCATGTGGGATAGAAGCATGTAAGGTTGAGGGGGGGGGGGGGGGGGGGGGGTCAACCCAAGGAACAAGACAGACGCAACGAACATCCAGAATAAACTTTGCCCCACCAAGGGGGTATTGCATAAAACTCGAAATCAAACGCAAAGTTGCGTTTGATCGAACGCCAAATCAAACGCAACTTTGCGTTTTGAGTTGTATGCAACGCCCTCCAGTACAATTAAGTGTGGTCAGTAGCTTCTTTAATATGTCATTTGTATAAGAACTAACTTATTCGTATTTACACAACAACCAATTATTACCGCTTTTTTAGTTGTATCCTAATTCAATATATCCCTATATAATTATGTTTATACATTTTATCTCAACGTGTAGCTGTCGAGAATGCAATTTATGGCGGTGGTTGCAGTCACAGCTTTCTGCTCGTTCAACATTGTCAAAGAGATCGTACAAATCTACCAGCAGGTCAGTGGAATTCAAACAATATTCCGTAATTGTCTAGCAGTATTTTATCCGCTGGCATCGGAGATCTTCTATGTCATCTTTACCACTCAGAAACGTACGTTAATAACTATGTTTAACAGTATTCCTAGGACATGTATGATGTCAAGTCCTATTAGCCTGTTTACATAATAGCACAAGACAAAAATAATAATTACCAGATAACATAAAGAAAATATGAAATTAATGACTAGTCTGACAAATAATATCACTAATCACTATAATCCCGATAATGGTAGGATGAATTATATGAAACATGACGAAGAAAAAAAAAGCCAATCGATAGCTTCAGGACCGTTTTCTTCTGATCAAAAATAATGTCAAAAACTGTATCTTTTAAGGACAGACATCTCCATATCCGAACATCATCACATCCAAATAATGCCTTAAATCACGTTTAACGATTTACCGCTTTATCTATTTATATTTTAGAAATGGAAGTACGTCATTGATCTAACAAACCGCGTTGAGTGTGGGCCGTATGGTACCTGACCATCTGCCTGCTTTCTTATAATAGAGTCAAGTTGATGATGAATGATCTAATGTGTATTCAGTTATTCAGTTTATTCAGTATATTATTTTGTAATTGTATCGTTAATTTCGATTGTATAGAAATGGAAGTACTTCATTGATCGGACCAACTACGTTGAATGGGGGCTGTACAGTAGCTGCCTGCCAGTGTTGGGTATCTCGAGATCGATCTTGATCTCGAGACCAGTATCGAGATGGGCATCAGTAATCTCGATCTTGTTCTTGATCTCGGACATTTCTGATCTTGATCTCAGAGGTTCTGATCTCGATCTTGAGCTGCAGATCTTGGTCTTGATCTTGATCTCGGACTGTCTGATATGTCTTGATCTCGAGACCAGTCTCGAGATCGGCAACAGTAATCTCGATCTTGTTCTTGATCTCGGACATTTCTGATCTTGATCTCAGAGTTTCTGATCTCGATCTTGAGCTGCGGATCTTGGTCTTGATCTTGATCTCGGCCTGTCTGATCTTGATCTCGAACTGTCTGATCTTGATCTTGATCTTGATCTCGGACCCTCTGGTCTTGGACCCAACACTGCTGCCTGCTCTTCATGGCGCCGTTCATCACTCTAGCCGACCAGCCCTCCACCAATCTGTATGTATCATCTCGTTCATTTAGCTTGTTCTTTATCATTTTTTTTTTTTCAGAAATGGAAGTACTTCATCGATCTGACCAACTACGTAGAATGGGGGTTGTACGGCAGTTGCTTGCTCTTCATGGCGCCGTTCATCACTCTAGCCGACCAGCCCTCCACCCACCTGCAGTGGATCTTCGGGTCATTTGCCATCTTTCTCGCCTGGTTCAACCTGCTCCTGTACCAACAAAGGTTGGTATATAGCGATAAATGTTTCGTACACATTACTTATATCCTTAAATCCTATACTAGTGTAAAGCACGTAGAAAGGATATTGTATCACCGTTATTGTACGTTTCTAATCAACAGGGTCGGTAACGTGGGCATCTACGTGGTCATGTTCCTGCACATCCTCAAGACGCTGATCAAGGTCATGTTCGTCTTTCTCATCCTCGTCATCGCCTTCGGCATGTCCTTCTACATCCTCATGAAAAACGAGGTGGGTATTAACAAAATATGAAGTTCGACTTTTCAAATTTTGGTAAAGTTTGCAGATTATGATAGGAAAAACAAAGTTGATTCATTATGAATAAGATGCATTTAAACATGTAATACGTTCTTGCCGTTAATGTATTCATGGTCTTAGGTCAACACTTTAGATATAAAAAAAAGAATATCTGTGTGCCACACTATTCTAAAAATATTCAAAGGTACCCCAAAATGTCATTCGCAACATGTGGGATACAATTTAGTAATAAATCAGTAGTAATATAAATACTAAAATAAAATACTTAAATTAAAAGAAATAATAAAATAGAAACTATCAAATTGGCATTCAAAAACTTTCCGACTGCCGCATCTCGCCATTAACCGTGTGGATCAAGATGATGATTGGAGAGCTTGACAACAAATTAAAATTAAAATGCAATATTCTGAAACATAACAAACTTATAAAACTAATGTTAATGTACCTGAATTTAAGGAAGGCAACGCTTTCCAACTGCCACACCTCGCGATCATCCGAGAGATGACGATGTTGAAGGGGTTCTTGAAGAAAAAAACCCCTTGAAAACAAAGTATACACACAAGCATAACAAAAGCATTTAAACAAGTTAGTGTTTACTCTTCATTTCATTTCATTCATTCATTGCAATCTTATATCAAGGAAAACAACGCTTTCCGACTGTCGCACCTCGTGATGACGATGATGATGGAGACCTTATTAAACACAAACTTGAACATAAGACAAATGTATCCAGAATCATTAAACCTTTTAAACAAATGCTTTCTCTTTATTTCGTTGCAATCTTATATCAAGGAAAACAACGCTTTCCGACTGCCGCACCTCGCTATCATTCGCGTGATGACAATGATGTTGGGGAACTTGAAAATAAGACAAATATAAAAAGACACCCTAACATAACAAATACAATACATTAGTAATGTACATGTTTTTGTGTTCTTAATAAAAAAACAACGCTTTCCAACTACCACACCTCGCGATCATCCGAGTGATGAAGATGATGTTGGGGGAGCCTAACAAAAACAATAACTTGAAAATAGAAACTACACAAATTATAGATCCAGAAACATTGCACAAAAGATATTTAAAAAAATTTGAATTAACATGTCTTTGAATGTTTAAGGAAAACAACGCTTTCCGACTGCCGCACCTCGCGATCATCCGCGTGATGACGATGATGATGGGGGAGCTGGATTACATCAACTCGTTCGTCAACCCGCTCTTCGACGGCTTGCCCTACTCCCAGCACTACTCCGAAGTCTCCTTCGTGTTCCTCCTCATCCTCTGCGTCCTGCTGCCGATCCTGCTGATGAACCTGCTGGTAAGGAAGACTAAGCATCTCCCACGATTGAGTATTAATTTTGATTAGCCCTCCTGGTAACGAAGACTAATGAAAGCCTATTAATTTAAATTTAAAGCTAGTTAATAGATCTTTCCATTAACTACATAAATGTCGATCGTGACTTCACCGCCAAGAGGCTGATATTATCAGAATTGCCCCTTTTTCCCCTTTTTCATAGAGATTGGTTTGGCGGTCGGAGATATTACTTTGGTGCAGCGTGATGTACAGTTAAAGCGTCTTGTCACGAAGGCTGGCACATGTAAATGAACCATGTCACTATGTGGCATCTAAACTTTACCCTGTCTCTCTACGAATAGTTTTGATCGATGATTTAACAAATCTGAGAATCTGGTAAAAATGGTTTGTTGGATGAGTAAAACAGATCTGAATTTTTACTTCTTCCATTACTTAGATTGGTTTGACGGTCGGTGACATCGCCTCGGTGCAGCGTGACGCGCATGAAGGTTGGCATGCATGGGCCCTGCCACGAGGTTACATCCATGTACAACTCTATGACTGCATCTAAGCTTAAATCTATCTCTCTCGACCATGTCTACGAACAATTGTGTCTGATGAGTAAACAGAAGTGATTTGTACTTATTCCATTACTCAGATTGGTTTGGCGGTCGGTGACATCGCCTCGGTGCAGCGTGACGCGCAGTTGAAGCGTCTCGCCATGCAGGTCGACATGTACACTGCCCTGGAGGAGCGTCTGCCCCTGAGCTTCATCGAGCGATTCGACAAGGACTACGTCTTCCTCCACCCGAACAAGCACCATGGAGGGATTTGGAAGGTATATCATTACGTTTCACCCAAGTTAGAAAATATCCGCTCCTCAGGCCTGAGGAGAGGTTGAGAGATTCGTGCCTCTAGTAGAATTTTATCACCGTACTCTATAATACCACTAGGTCTCGGGGGGGGGGGGGGGCAGTTAACAGGGCATGGAATGTTGACGAAAGCTATTAAAATGGTTGAGTTGATTTCCACCGTGGTGGAGATCACGGCTAACTTAGTGAAACGTAATGTAAAGCCCACACGACACATCACACGAGCTGATAATCCTATCCGACGAACGATTTCAGGAATCCAGCACCCAACAATAATTGTTTTACATATGATGAAAGATAATAGTTTCAGTAGTCGATTCCGACAAAAAGTTCAGAAAATTATAAAATTTGAAAAATCATCATATTAACGTATTATGTTCACGGGTCTGCAGACGATGACTAATCTATCATCTAGGATGTATTAAGCGTTATTTCCTCCTATATGCTCCTTACATGTACGTGTGTAAAGATTGTATGCACTCTCTTGAGGCCCTGTTAAATTCCGTAAGTTTGGGCGATTAATTGCATTGTTTATGAATTACGCAACCTTTAGCCAAGGTGTTGGAAAAGTATTTGTTATCAAGTAACAGTACTAAACCGAGCATGGTGGCTGAGCGGTTAGCGTGTCCGCCTCATGCACGGGAGGTCCCGGGTTCGAACCCAGACCGGGTCATACCAAAGACTTAACAAATGGTACCTTCTGCCTTCTAGCCAGGCGCTCGGCATTTATAGAATGGAGAAGGGAAAGTTAATCACACGAGTTACCAGAGGACTGGCCCCCTTCTGTAGCTTTCGCTTCATTTAGTAGAGGTGTGGCCTAGGGCTAATGAATTGGAGATATGCGCCGCCTTATGTGCCAAATTTGGCACGGGAAGGACTTTAACTTTTAACTTAACAGTACTAAAACATGAATGTAAGTTTTATTTTTTGCGTGCTGGTCCCCTTGAATTTCACACGTCTTGCTTTAGCTGGGATACGCGACTGTTCGGTGGATTGGAATCAGATTGTGCAGTGTGTGGTGGGGCTAAGGCCCATGATGGATATACTACTTGTCATGTTCATCAAACATATAATGATAAGTATAGAGCAGGGCGAAACTCTTAGGGGATAAGGTATTTGGGTCACTTTGAACGTATAATAGCAGTAGCGTATTAACTAATTAGGGATGTGGAAAGGGAGCGAGGTATCATTTTATGTGTAAGATATATATCAATATTTTTATTTTGCTCAAACAATGTCCATGTTTACATTGATTGTAAGTAACTTACCGGTAGTTAGGATGACCAATGCTCTCAGCTGTCCATCGGCCAGCTGTAATGTTATGTCTATGAAATTGCCATAGTAGAAACAAATTAAATGTTCATTTGCATGCTTGATAATTAAACACTTTCCATCACCTTTCAGTCCCGATTAAAACAAAACCACATTCATTAGCACATGATTGAAATATTAAAGAAAGTAAGAAACAATGTAATTCAACAAAGGATGACTGAGAACATTATAGTCATATTCAGATAAATGCAAACAAAAAAATCAACGCCATCCCATCCACTAACATAGTAGCTATTACCTCCGCCAAGGAGGTTATGTTTTCGGTCCCGTTTGATCGTCTGTAAGTGTGTTCTGCGCCTGCGCATTCCTCGAGCGTTGGCGGAGGTATGCACTCCGTGAGTGCACTCTCTCTAGTTGTATCTGTGCTTTCCTCATTTTCAGAATTGCATGCAGTTAGTGACGACATTCTACAAAGATGACGAGTCCAGCCACGACTTCTCATCAGGTTCAGACATTAACCCAAGACAAGTTCACGGAGAGGTGACCAAGATGAAGAAAAGGTAGGAATGATTCATAATGTTTGCTTCATTTCTTGTACCCCTCTCTCTATCTTATATTGATCTACGATCATCTACCTTTTCGTTCCTCCTTCTTTGTCATCGTTTTCATCGCCGTTATCAGCGTGATGATCATCAATCATCATAATCATCATTGCCATAATCGTCATTATCAACATCATCACCCTTAACCTTCTTCTCCTTCTCCTTCTCCTTCTCCTTCTCCTTCTCCTCCATCTTCTTCTTCTTCTTCTTCTTCTTCTTCTTCTTCTTCTTCTTCTTCTTCTTCTTCTTCTTCTTCTTCTTCTTCTTCTTCTTCTTCTTCTTCTTCTTCTTCTTCTTCTTCTTCTTCTTCTTCTTCTTCTTCTTCTTCTTCTTCTTCTTCTTCTTCTTCTTCTTCTTCTTCTTCTTCTTCTTCTTCTTCTTCTTCTTCTTCTTCTTCTTCTTCTTCTTCTTCTTCTTCTTCTTCTTCTTCTTCTTCTTCTTCTTCTTCTTCTTCTTCTCATTCATGCCAAGTACCCATATTGCACCTGGGCGGGGAGCAGCAATGTGGATATCGTGCCTTGCTGAAGGACTAGTGCTGTATTGGCGGCATCTATCTGGGTTTGAACCAGGCTCCCGTGCCTTGCAGTCAAGCGCCGATACGATCATGCAACCTCCTAACCATAACACCTCCTTCTTCTTTTTTGTGTGATGTATTTCTTCTTCTACTTCTTTTTCTTCTACTTCTTCCTCTTCAGTTTCATTTCTTTTTTAATTATTGTTTACTTCTGTTCTTTATCATTTTCTTTAAAAAAAATGAGCAACTCGTAATTTCATTTTGCGTGCTGTCTTATGAAGATGTGAACTTGTTTAGAAGAAACCATGGCATCGGTTCAAAATGTGTGCATTTGATTGGATTGGAGTAAAGAGTGATTGCATATAAACGACATCCCTATTTCGTTTTTGTTTTCCTATTTCATCACCAGACTTAAGGACATGTCGATCAAGATGGACAAACAGTACGAGCTGCTTCGCCTGGTCGTACAGAAGATGGAGATCCGATCGGAGGCGGAGGAGAGAGACGAAGGGGTTGCTATGGACAGCATCAGCGTCCGACCAAAGTAAGATATTAATCACATGAATTATGACAATAATTGTATGAACTAACTAAATGACATAAACGTGAAAAGGGATGTATATATTATGGAAAGGCAAAATAGTTGGAGAAGAAGAATAAAGAGAAGCAAATGTTTGGGATTTATGCTCAATAAAATTGTTTTTAAAAGAGGACAAATAAGCCGAGGCCGAGGAACGGGAGTAAGAGATGCTAGCAGCCCCCAGGCTGCTGGCTGGCTCGGAGGGTGGATGCCCAAGAGATGCTAGCAGCCCCCAGGCTGCTGGCTGGCTCGGAGGGTGGATGGACAGCGTCTGTGTCCGATCAAAGTGAGATAATTAGTTTAGTACTTCAGGAGGGGAAATGATTTGGTGAAGAAGAAGAAGAAGAAGAAAGAAAAAGTAAGCGAACAATTTATGTTTTTAAGAAGAGAAAGAAGAAGTAGCGATCAGAGAGATTATAGTACGTAAGTACCATCAATGTGTTATCATGGAAATATGATATTTCAATTAATGAACAGGTGTTTGCCTGGAGATTTTACTTTTTAAATGTATTCATGAAAACACAAAGTTTATGTTTCATTGGAATTAGGTTTAGTGTATATAGCATATTTAAAACATAATTATCATCAGTGTTGTTTTACAAACTCAATTACTCTTTCAATTAGGTCCGGGAATAAGCTGAGCATGGGAGCGGCTGTCAGATTGGCTCAAATCAACTTAAAGAACGCGGCGCATGGCGGAGGTGGTGAACAGAACCGGTCCAAACCGGACAGCGGCGGTAGGAGCCGGCCTGGGTCTGGCATGTCCGGTGCTGGCCGGCACAGTCCGCTTGCCATCACACACGTCGGGAGTTCGCCCGCCAAGAACATGGTCGTGCCGGGTGAACCGTCCTGCTAAGCTGATGTCCTGTCCTAGAATGTGCTCGTGGTTTTAAAACCGCGACTGTGTAACTGTGACTGTGAGAAGCTTGCTCTGTCAATGTACCTAGCCGGGTTGGCAATATTATACCATTAGGCAGCGAATTTTAGGCTGAGAGGATCAGTACAATGGACAGAATTGTTTTTTCTCGTTGATGTTGTTATATAAAACAACACAATTATAGTTATTTTTGGCGTTAAATATTATAATTTGAATGCAACACCAACATTATTTTTTAAAAAAAACCGATAACCTGACTGTGTAGTGAAGAGGTGTGCTGGTCTAGTGGTCATGCTCCGCTCTTTGCACTAATAGGCTCGGGTTCGAATCTTTGCTGCGTCTATCGGATGGTGACGAGCCCAAGGCGGTTCCATAGACGTAAATAATCATATTTGATTGAACGCGTCTGCAAAAACCAAACAACCTACCCTACCAACCAATTAATTATCCTACATTATAGTTACATTTGTTAACGTAATGTATCTAACTGTGACAGTGAAATACTGAAACAATTTGCAACTAATTATGACATTATAGTTACCTTTGTTAACGAAATGTGACAATAAACTAACTGTGACAGTGAACTACTGCAACAATTTGTCTATTAGGTGGTGCGTGCTACATAATATTCTACCTCCAATTACCACGCTGCTGCTATATAAAAACTACCGGGCTGATTGCCTTGGACAGCCAATTGTATACGAAGCCGAGGAAATTATGGTTGAGAATTGCTTAATTTTACTTTTCACAGGTCGGATACCCGGGTCGGATATATTGTATCGTTGAATGGCAAATGAATAACCCAGAAAACGTGGGAATTAATTTGTTTGTGTAGTTAATGACGAACAACGTGATATCAGTACGACTGAGGCCTAACCTGTTGTAAATTTATAAATTTAACCTATTCACTGCTGTATTATTGTATATATAATATTATTATGTTGACTGTATATTGGTATCATAAAAAGTCGGGTATAGTGGCAACGAACTAATGTTGCCAATCAGATCGGTCCCGGTTTATAAAAAATGATGATGTAAAAGCAGTTTAGACCCTAGGAAAAGTATAGGAACTCGTGAAATATACGGAGATCCACCTGAGTAACAACGTAGTTAAAGGTGCACCTGTAAAGTGTCAGATATTGCCCAAAATGACATTTTAGACTCCAATCTTATACCAAAATCATTGTAAGATATGTCTAAATGATGTGTGAAAATTTAATTGAAAAAGAACACTGCTTCTCTGGTTTAAAAAGCGACAATTTGCGTCAGCTTTTACAACGAATTACTGTATGACGTGTATGAAGTTTATGACCGTTCATTAACGCTCTTGAGCTGAATGATTATCAATGATAGATATCGTCATACTACAGGGGCATTTAACAAAATCTAACCCTATTTTATTCTTCTCTTACCATATTAACCAAATAGCACGGTGGAAGAGAAATGTGGAAGCTCAAATTAATTTGTGTGGAGTTCGACACTTTACAGGTTGTTATACTATAACTAGACTAGTGCGCGTTACCTCGACCGTCAGCTAATCATGATGTGTACATAATCTTATCAAATTAGTATATCATTGATTGAAGATCATCTGATGTCATACATAATCATGTACATATTTGTTACAGCTGATATAATGTTGTTTTGTTTCATTACATGTATTTATGATGTATCATGTTTATTGATTATGGATGGGGGAAAGGGAAAATATACAAACTCAGGATAGCGAGAATTAATGTACCAAAAACATTTGTCGTGCAAGACCGTTTTAAAATGTGTTGTCGTTTTAGCAGTACTAATCAACTGCCGTATTATATGCACCATCAGCACCAAACATCATGATTTTTTGAATAATTACCGACAAAACTTTGATTTAGACACGACAGTAGAGCTTTGGAATTTATATCTAAAGAAAATACGGGAATTCACTCAAGAGTTAGTGTAAATATAAGAATATAATATGTATGTAAATAATTATGGCAGTAAACTAATTATGATTGTTCAATATCCAAATCAAAATATTGGTATGTTTACTGTGCTTTAAAGTATTTGTGATCGACATAAAAATTTGAATTGTATTCAGTTTCAAAGTGCTTTGGAATTTAAATTGTACCCAATGTATATTATGTGATAATGCCATCTGACGAATTTCATTAAATTAATGCCAAATGGTGTAAATATTATTGTATATACATATAGTGTGTTATTAAAAACGTTTTATTTATGTATGTATGGTTAAGAGTCTGATTTGTATACGATGTTATAATATTATGTTAGCCCATTGACTACGGGAATATGCCGTGCTATGTACGGGAATTACAAAATATAGTAGGCAACCGGTTAAATGTAAATTGCCAAGTCGAACCCGATGTAAAACAACATGGATCGGTAATCTGTTCACATCATACATCCATTTAATGTTTGAATACTTACTCCAAAGAGGAAATTATGCGAGGTTAATTAAATTGAAATTAAAATGTAAATGTATTGTGCTATAATCATTCACAGCTTATCTGAAACCAAACGGAAGGTTGTTTTGCTTTATGTGCCCGAAATTTGAATTACTATTAGATAGTGTTTACAATCGGTACCTTGACCAATACATAACTATTACGTCTATCCCCAAAAATATAAGAGTCATATTTATATTGACAAGTTTTATTTGTACGTACGAGAATCAGAAGCGACCGTGTTAACATTTTTTTATCATAATTGTAATGAAGCCGCGAGCTATCGAATCTGGCAGATTCTTCTTCAGGCGAACGAATGACAATGAGTTGTCATTCGTTCGCCTGAAGAAGAATCTGCCAGATTCGATAGCTCGCGGCTCCATTGATTTACACTTTATTACACTTGCCTTTATAGTGGACAAGCAGTTTTCAGCAGTTTTCTACATTTATAATTGTAATGAGTTATATCGATGATGTATGATTTTAGCCAATAGAAAAACATGACACAATGCCATCTATGCTATATTTTTCAGCCGATAGAAGAACATGACACGTTAGTTTGTATTGGGGTCGATTATAAAGAAGTGAATTTACATTATATTGAAACACTATAAAAAATGATTTTTTGGAGAATCGTTGGAAATTGTTACTATGGAACTAGTGATATATTCTGTAATGTAAGCCTAACCGGGGGGGGGGGGGGGGGGGGGGTGTTCATCACCCCATTTAGAGAACAACAAAATAGTTTTAGGTATTCAGACACACCCCAACTATGCCACTGAATGAAGCTAAAACACCCCCTTTGTAAATCAAATCCTGGGTACGCCTATGGTCTGCACATCTAAACAAATGTGTACAGATTAAGATCTAGTGTTGATTTTGAAATAAAAGCTTTACAATCCCTTATTATCATTAAAAGACATTAATGTACAACTCTGTAATTTAGTTCATGCCTTTTATCAAACAACTCACCTTGAATTGAATATTTATTTTGTGAACATGTTTATGTGTGCATCAAATGTTATATAATTATTTAGATGTATATTAACATTTTATTTGTGAGTTACGTAAATAAATGTATTGATTTCCGTATGATGACTCCTTTTATAATGTGGTCATTTGATCCGCCTGTAACATGATGGATGCATTTAACGTGACAATATTTATACATTTTGGCATGAAATAATGTCCCCCTTTTATCAAACTTATACAGTTTTAATTTATAGACCAATATGCATTTTATAACTTGCGTGTTATGTAGTGTCACTTATGAATGGTGGCACTTAATGTTTAGATCAATATATACATCATGTCATGTCCGAACTTGAATTCCAGCAGTAACTTGTTGAGATAAAAACTTGAGGTCGTATTCTGAATTTTTTTTAAAAGGGATGCCTGTAAACTCCACGAAAATTACTGGGAGCTTCCTCGTTTCTCTTCTACCGTGTTGTTTAGCTTATGGTAAAAGAATAATAATAAAGGGTTAGATTTTTTTCAAATGCCCCTTTATGACGATATCTATCATTCAGCTCAAAAGCGTCAATGAACGGTCATAAACCTCATACTGTTGTAAAAGCTGACGCATATTTTCGCTTTTTTAACCAGGGAAGCAGTGTTCTTTTTCAATGAAACTTTCACACATCATTCGGACATATCGTACAATGATTTTGCTACAGGATTGAAGTCTTAAATGTCATTTTGGGCAATATATGACACTTTACAGGTGCACCTTTAAGCTAACATGTATTGTTTTCTACGTCACTTGAATATTTTTAGCAAATCAGTATTCATTTAGCAGTTTCGGAATACCGATTTGGCTAAACATATTGTGACATAGACAGTAGACTTTAGCTAATAATATTTGTTCAAGATACGGCCCCTGTTTTATTTGCAAAACATTTATATATGAATTTGATACTGACATTAAACGATTTTTTAGCTGACACTTGAAATGCACGCCATAATTGGATCGATCCCACTCAAGTAGCAGGATCACTTTGTAAAGAAATTTAAAAAGAAACGCAAAAAAAAACAATAAGACAGAGAGACAGTTACATTTCGTGTTGCTGGAAATTCTACGATTTTATTTGATCATTTCCTCATCATTTCTCATGTTTCGTTTCATCGATCGCTCGATGTAGTAAAACCGACTGTAAAAAACATCACAGTGAAAGACAGAGTCACATGTTAAAGGAGTTGCGTCATCCAGTATAGAGGGCGCTATTGTAAAACTCATAGTGCACCGCCATGTTTTTTTTTTTTATAACCAGGCAGGTTTATGACACACCCACACGCAATAGTCGTGCATAATTAAAATTATTTATTTGCATGGATCTTACAGCGGATATAAACGGGATACCGTGTGCAAATATGGATTTATGAGCTATCTGGAAGGCGCCCTCTTGAACTTGATGACACCACAGCTTTAACAGTTACAGTGCAAAATTACATGGAAAAGGGAAATATCAAAACATGTCAAACACTTTACAGTTTTTGTTTCAAAATCATGTCGAAATCTGCGTCTTGTCCAAAAAGGACAGATAATCATGCCTCTATAGTTGGCATTATTCAGTTCTATTCCAATGTAGAATAAAAGGTTCAGATATCAAACATGTATCAACGGTCGAAGTTAGCATACGCTTACTTCACAACATAAGTATACTTACACATTATGTTAAACACATTAACATATCAAACATAATCATATATATTATAATTATCTGCCTACAGCATCTATTTTTAAATTTAACCGAAATCTTCACTACATATAATCAACTCAATAAACAAGAGTGGCAGTGGATCGTGAATAGGCTAGCTATCTCTACCAATATTATTTGTATAAAATAAATAACACAAAATTGCACTATACCTCACTGAGTGGTAAATAATAAATATATAACATCTATGGAAAGTAAAATAGAATATGTACGATAATTATATCTAAATTGAATACACATGCAGTACAAAATTTAAAATGTGCTTTGAAAATATCTTGCCACATTAGATTTCAAATTAGGCTATACATTATATTGATCCGTTCATTTCAATCAATAAGTACAAATAGTGTGTATCTGATATTAAGACTAACCTGCTATCGATGTAAACATTACTAATGGAAGATATTTGGATTTTAAATAAAATATATGGAACATTCTGTCATTCAAAACTACCTCGGCGGGACACTACTGTGTATTTTGAAATCATTTGGATGTAATGTGATATTATCATAACGATATAAGCGTAAATCTACAAACTCACTAAGATGAATTCTTGGCAAGAAATAGACATGGTTTATTAATAATAACTCAAGATCCATATCGGTGCCCAATAACATAAATATATGTCACGAAAAAAATTCCCTATAATATCCACACAATATTTATATATTTTCTTTGTAACTAATACAGTTCTATTGTGGTTTTTGCATATTGAACGTTTACAAAAAATTGAAACAAAATGGGGGAGGTTATATCCTCATTATAATTCCAATAATGTATGATTTTTAGCATGATTGATTTGAACTAAACCTCCATTAAAATCAATATACATAGATAAAAATACACATCCACAGCATTACTTCCCAAATAATGGAAGTTGGGCCCTGTTTCATAAAACTTGTCCAATTATTATCAATGTCTGGGTAGGTACGCTACTGACAGCCAATCAGCATTGAGCATTGTAGTTGTTGCCATGGTAGTTACAGTAAATGGATACTTACAATTGCAAACGTTGTATGAAACGGGGCCTTGATGTACTTATAATTGTACTTTGTTGCTTTGCTCAAAATGCATGATGATTTATATATGGGGAAGCATTTTCTTCCCCTAATCATACATAAAGTGCAATTATATTTTCACTCATCTTATTTGAATACAAGATGCTTCCTAAAAAAAGAACAATATATCATGATTTTAAAGATATCAAATCTGTTAAAAAATCAACACGTTTCATTGTGAAGTGGCATTGCATACAAAGGTGCCATTTCATATGTGTAGGTAGTAATTTCAGGGAAAATAACAATTATAATCAATCACTTTATTGCACTAGCTAAAACCCAAAACAGATCACAAAATATCAAACCCTGAGCCATATTTCAGAGACGATTAATATGCTATATTAGTTACTCCTACCAAAATTCTCACATTTTATACTGAAAACTCGTTCACGACTGCATGAACGTCATCTATACAAAATCATATTTTTGGTCATTGATAAACATCAAACCATTTCAACATATTTCCCAGCGTAACACAAAAACAAGCTACTACTCACAAATAACATTATCATACACATTAAAATCATATATTCTCGGAAGCGAAACACATTTTACCCTTTTACGTTTAAATGTAAGAATTTCTTTGCTAATTTCACAAATATTTCACAAACTATTTGCATGGTCAGTACGACTCTTACAAACATGGCATTCCTTGTGACCAGCTTAACAATTAAACATCCCTTTCAATGTCTTAATTATCTCTTTAAACACCATTTCGAATATTAATGTAACCATTGCTGCTTTGTAATCTACTGCTTATTATACAAATTACTCTAAAATAACAGTTAATGTGCAAAATTTGTGAGTGAAAATTCTGGTAAAATGCATGTATACAAAAAGTGTGAATAGTTTCTTTATACATAATCTCTGCGATACACATCGATAAGGCACCATTGACAACGTATGCATCGTTTCACAGGTAAATTTCAGCATGATCAAGATATCAAACAATCAATAATATTCAACATTCAATAATATATTATGATAGCATTAGGATGGGATCCACCAAACAAACATGAACTAAACCATAATCACAGCTTCGTTTTGCTTTTCGTCTCAATACAAAGGGCTGTTCTTCTTTGTAAACGTGTACTCGATGTAATTGTGACGTTTAGTCCAAAACAGACTCTCGATCTACTTTTCAACCGATTTCACCGACGGGCATAATATTACCGTAACCTGTAACAGCCCACTGCACAATATTCATGGGCTAACAGGGGCGGGACCAGAACATCATTTCCATTTACCGGTATTTCATGGTCTAAAATATTTCACTATAATTATAGACTTTTAAAGATGCATATATGTAAAACAAATACTATAAACTAAATATTAATTAACATATATTGAATTACAGGATTAAAACAATTGACTAGTCTACATTTTGGCAATATAGTACAAATCAAATCAAATAAAACTATAGTTGAATAAAACTAAAACTACACTGTATGAATACGTTTGGAAGAGCAAGCGTTCGGGAATAAAAATGGAATGCAAAACATTTTTGTCTTTCAAGATTTCACTCAAGTGGTCTTTAAGCCCCGGTCACATATCACCTTGATAGCGGAAACGGATGCCCGACGGAGAGCAACATTTTCAATCCGTTTGCCTCCTTTCGTATGCGTTTCTTGTCTGTTCCTTGTCATGCTATGTTCGTTGTTCTATCCAGCTGAATTTTGTGTGCATTAAGCAATGGAGAAGACTTTCACCACCGGATATTTTGATTTCACAAATTCTCTATTCGTCGGGCATCGTTTACGCTATCCGGTGATATGTGACTAGGCCTTTACAAAACACAAGGATGACATTTCAAGGTAAAAGCAATTTAACACATAATATATGGCATGCAAAAACAAAATACCGAGCTCCTGTATAAGATTTATAATTGAAATGTAAATTTTTCATAGAATTTCTGAAGACTTTTGACTTAAAATGTCATAGTAAGACATTTCAAGTCAAAATATATTATTTTTGAATCTCATTTTGCATTGTGGAATACTTTTGAATCGAATGTCAAGGTTAATTTAGTTTTAAATTTCATTCCATAACTGTGTTCACTTAATTTTAACTTAATTTCTTTTTTTTGAACGATTATAAATTATTTGAATACCTAAATATTAAAGAATATGTATATTTTATACAAACTTTAAATAAATGATTCGCCCAGCGATTATAAATCAACATGCACAAATTAACTACTAGCATTCATACAAGGGAAAACAATGGACTCTCTTTTAATAGAAATCTGTTTTCAATCCATTTTGAATATTTTTTTCTAGCCTCCAGAATATAATTTGTTTGTATTTAATTGGTTGCCTCAACGGTAAAGCACAGCATTGAGTTACTCAAACTTACTTTACAAATTGCAAGGAGAGTGTTATCGCTATAATGCAAACCCAAACTTTGTGATAGCAACACATGGCGTAGAACGTACTGCAGAAAGTTATTTTGTTCAAAAATGGGTCGATTGAATAGATCATACCCCCTGAACAAAAGAAAACTGCTCACAGGTCTACGCCAGTGGATAGCAAAGTTATTTCACCAGGCGGGTGTTGCATAAAGAATTGCGATCAATCGCAAAGTTGCCACTAAATGCAAATCTGAAAATATGCACAACTGAGCCAATCAGATTTGAGCATTCAGAAGCATTTTCTGACTTGAGTTGCATCGCAAGTTTGCAACTGGTCGCAACTCTTTTTTAATACCGCCCAAGTTGTGTTTTTCTGATTTTTTACCCAGAGAGTCCACTGTTGACCCGTCATTATACGGAAGTCTCCTCCATATGCTTGGAAGCGTTAGGATCGGTATGGTTGGGCGAGAGCCCGGGGGGCTGAAGTAAGTTAGGATCATGGTTCCCCGCTTGTGCCAGGAGGGTCGGGGGGGAGGTGTCTGCAGGGGCGGGGGTAAACGGTTCATCAAGGGCCCCTTCCAAAATGAGATTTAGCCCTTCTGAAGAGGCAGCACTTGGAGCTTCGGAGCGGGCGCTTGGGACCAGAGTGTCAGGAGTCTGGGACGGGGTGGGGGTGGGGATAGCAGGTGCATCAGCCACATCAGGGGTGATGGTCTCTTCAGAAGGGGTGCTAGGGGACTGGGATTGGGGTGTGCCGGGGGCGCTGCTCTCCTCAGCGGGGGTGGTGCAAGGCGCGGTAGTGAAGGACGTGTCGGAGGTGCTGGTATCCGACGAGGGGATGCGCGGGGCGGAAGTGCGGGGCAGGTGGGGGACATTCGCTTCTGGGTTATCGGCGAAGGGTATGTCAGGGGTGCTGGCATCTACCAGGGGCGAGCTATGGGCGGAGCTTTGGGCGGAAGCATAGGGTGTGTCTGAAGCAGTTGTCCCCTCCGAGGGGGGCTTTGCTGCGCCCCCTTTGGGGGTCTCCGGGCGGGGTACGTCGGTGTTACTGTATGATGTGTTGTCCCACTCCAGCTCTGGCTGGCGAACGGTCTTCTCAACCTGTGGATCCCATTCTAGCTCTCTCTCATTTATCTGCAGTGAAGGGGATGGGGAGGGGAGAAGTGCCAGTAGCAATTATAGTGCTTGAGTGAAGGCAGACCAACTAATCACAAAACATCAGGGGGCTGTTGCACTAAACACTAAAATCAATTTTAGGATTGATTCATTTGGATGACTTTCACACAAAATCGATGCTAAAAATTGAATTCATTGATTTGTGATTTGTGAAACACCTCCCCAGATGAGAATGAGAAGGCCGTTTAATATTCCAATTGATTTTTGGTTAAATTTAATACTCATACCATGGTTTAGGTGGGAGACTCCTCTATGCAGAATTTTCAGTTAATCATGTTGTATAATCTTCCAATAATTTTTAAAAAGAGCTCTGTTGGTTTGTACATAGCTTTCAAGCTTTGAACATGATTAGTCCCAAAGTACAACCAGAACGTCAATGACGTAGCGCTCATCCGGCATCTCGCAACATCAAATATCGCAAATTTCATGTGGTACACTTTTCAACTGGTCAAAAAATTAAAAATGTGATGCCCTGGAAGGGACATAAAAATTAATTTAAAAAAAATTAGAGTGAAAAAAATATAAATTTGATGCCCCAGAAGGGACATGGGAAAAAAAAAATTAAAAAAAAAAATTTAAAATAAAAAAAAAATAATAATAATTAATAAATTAAAACAAAATAAATAAATAAATTAAAAAATAAAAAATAAAAAATAAATAATAAAAATAAATAAATAAATAAATAAATAAATAAATAAATAAATAAATAAAAAATTACCATAATTAATTAATGGAGAAAAATTTCAAAATTCTGTGTAGAAGTTTAGTGTACCAAAGTTAGCTCTACCAGATAAAGCAAACCAAATCAAAATCGGTCGAGAAATGAAGGAGAAGAAGCATTTTTTGTGATTTTTGGAATAAATTTGCATAAATTACCATAATTAATTAATGGAGAAAAATTTCAAAATTCTGTGTGGAAGTTTAGTGTAGCAAAGTTAGCTCTACCAGATAAAGCAAACCAAATCAAAATCGGTCAAGAAATGAAGGAGAAGAAGCATTTTTTGTGATTTCGAATAAATTTGCATAAATTAGCATATATAATGAATTTCACGATTCTGTGTAGAAGTTTTAAATCCCCCTGCTAGACCTATCTTATGAAACAATCAGAATCAAAATCGGTTGAAAAATAACGAAGAAGAAGCATTTTGAAAACTGTGGACGGACGGACGGACGGAAGGACGGACGGAAGGACGGACGGAAGGACGGATGGACGACGGACGCCACGCCATGGCATAAGCTCATCGGGCCCTTCGGGCCGGATGAGCTAAAAAATTGAATCAGCGGCCTTCTCTTTCTCAACTGACGATAGGTGCATGTGAAGTGCATCTACAAGGCTTACAAAACAACTACTCATATAACCATTCTAGCACTCAGTGACATTGATCAGCAGTGCATTGGAGAAGTTGCAAGAGCAAGGATAAGTGAAGTTTAATTCTAAGAGCGAAAACCTAGAGTAATCAGTACACACATTCATCAAACATTAAAACTTACCGATATCTTGAAATTATGATACATCTTATTTTAGTCATTTCAATTTACTAACAAGACTATTCACATGAATGTGTAGAAAAGGGTCTACTAAAAATACATCTGTGACATTCGCATTCATTGGCAATAGTTAGTAATAATGGCAAAAACATAAGCAACTTAAACAATCAAAAAGTTAAATGATAAAAAACAAGCGTTTTACAAGTAAACCCAGTTGAAAATGTGTAATAAAATGCATTAAAAAAATATAATAAAAAACAAGCTGGAAATTATTTGCAACATGTAATAAAACTTATTAAGGATTTGATCAAGTGTTAAAAGAGAAATAAGAAAAGTTAAAAAATAAAAAGGTCAAGCAAGTGTGACATGCAATTGTATGAATAAATGAAATGAAATGAAATGAAGAAAAAAAATGTGGACCAATGGTGTTGATGATGATTTGTTTTAAAGCAAGTTAAATGAAACAAAATATCAAAGCCAAACTAGGCACATATTATTTCATGAAATAAACTATCTACGGAGAATTGAAGAAAAAAAAGGTTATCAATAGATTGAGAGTAACGTAACATCAATCAAAAGTCAGAAAAGAAGTGGAAAATATAATACAGGAAGATAATGCAGAACAAACTAATATGGAAACTGAACGGCAAAAACAATGACATGCCAATGCATGGAATACCGGCTGATGTCTGTCCCTTACTCATTAATATACCTCTGCAGAGGGGCGATTGTTTGGGGAGGGGTGATTCCGGCTCGAGTTGGCACCTGCCAATATAGAAAGAAACAAAATAAGTGTAAAACATATTTGTAATCTATCTGAAAAATACTTTCTGTTTAGAGCGATAATCCATCTACTATGTTAAATTCAACCCAAATCACTTTGAGCTTTTATACTTCTCCTGTACCTTATTGTTTAGCTTATGGTCACGTCAGAATGGAATGGGATTTGATTTCTCAAATGTCCCACTAACTGTGAAGATATTAACATTGAATTAAAAAGCATTCCGGAACATTTTACGATTGAAGGCAAAAGTATCCAAACTAGGATTCTCCAATTTTTTTGTAGTACTTAAATAGGGAAACTAGTATCCCAACTCGGATACTTTGTGCCAACAATCAGAGATAAAATCTGACATGATTGAACCTGTCTACAAAATACTACTGACACCCGATCACGACCATATGTTTGTGTAGCCTCAGTTTGATGACAACTATAGACATCAGTTACACTAGAACTACTCAAATGAACTCCTAACCTCCAGATATATATATAAGGACTGCTATCTAATGTATTCCTTTGAACAGTCATTCGAGGGTGAACTAAGAAAAGCAGACGTTAGGTAACCACCAACATAGCAGTAGACTCAACAACAGTCAGTAACCCACTTTTGCTAGTGCACACTCAGCTGACATTCCATGTGGTACCCTTGGTCTAACATAACATTGATTCTATTATCAATGATATCCAAGAGGAAAAAAAACAACTAGAAGGGACAGAAAGTATGCACTTATCCGTTACAGTGAGCAAAAATAACACCCTTTGGTTCCCTTTTATAAATAGACTGTTATAAATGTATACTTTGCTTAATAGTTATGACTTACCCCTACCCTCCTCCAGTAAGACGTCGTTTTCTTTTGGCTCGCCGTCCTTGGCGGCCGAGCCCTGCTGCTGGTTGCTGTTACCCTTCTTTATGCTCATCACCGTCACGATGATGCAGATGATGAGGATGAAGAAGGCGACAGCGAATGCGGCAATGATGACTGGGAGAGATATGAAGAAGAAAAAAAGAGCACAAACATGTATTTAACAATACAACAAGATAGTCATTAACATTGTTAAAGTGCTATAACCCATTCAGGCTAGGGTCAATGGAAAAGTTTTTTAAAAACGAAAGTAGCTCGTCTTCAGTAGGATAAACTAATGTTTCATAACACAGTGCGTTCATGCCTAAGGCGCTGGTGTTGTGGCACATCGCATGCTGTGTTTTTGAGCGCTGGTTCGAATCCACATAGTGTGTTTCTAGAATGTATTTCTTTTTGCCACTTAAAAAATAGATCATATTTTTTTGTTAGTTATGTTATGGGTTAGAAATAGGCATAGGGCTAAGTTTAGTGTTTGGGTTATATTGAGTTATAGATCATCTACAAATAGGCCCAAACGCATATGCTCATGAATATTAATGACCTCTGGCAGGGCTATGGTACAAACCAAAATGTCGTATCCTGCACAAGTGCCTCCATTAGGACTGGGATATTCTAATTTTGTTGCATATAAGTCTATCAGCAATATAAGCACTTTAATCTCTTATTCACCAGTTGATGCTATATGATTGTCGGTTAATGGTCAACCCTTCTTCTAATTTTACTTGTTTTTTTTGCTAAGTAAACAGGTTAACCTATCACCTACAGGACCCTGAAAAGCCCGGAATAACTATGTTACGATTGCAAATCTAGTGGGGAGCCGGTTTTAATGTCCCACATGTAATACAATATTTTATGGGGCACAGTCATTTGCTTTGGCAGCAGCATACCTGTGGAATAATCTTCCTGAGAATATAAAACAATCTCATCTATCTTTGTATTCATCCTATCCCCTTCTAATATGTTTCCTTCTTTATATGCGCATAGAGACCCAAACCTTGGTGTGATATGCGTTATACAAGAACTGCTTATTATTATTATTTATTAATGTGTACTCACTTCCCAGAAGGAGGATGTCCCTCTTGGGCTCTTTGTCAGCATTCTCCTCTGGTGGAACCTCTTCCCCTGTGGCTGCCTCCACATCCCAGGGGGGCATTGTCATTGCCTGAAACTAGGTGTGATGTCATCAGAATAAAGATTTAAAATCGGAATAAAAAATGTATCTTTATATACTAGTTCAAACAAATATAGTAACTGACCAGAAATATATAATATGAATGAAAAAGAGCAACGAAAATGGGATTCCAACAGGATTCTTTATTAACTAATGTAAGGTTTGATGATGATCTCTTCCCCTGTGGCTGCCTCCACATCCCTGGGGGGCATTGTCATTGCCTGAAACAAGGTGTGATGTCATCAGAATAAGGAATTAAAATCAGATAACAAAATTTACCTTGTTTAGAGTGTATCTTTAAAGGCTAGTCTAGCAATTAACAAATATGTCCTCTTCCCCTGTGGCTGCCTCCACATCCGGGGGGGGGGGGGGGGGGGGGTGGCATTGTCATAGCCTGAAACAAAGTGTGATGTCATCGGAATAAAGATTTAAAATCAGAAGAAACAAATGCTTCTGGAAGATTTGACAAATATTTCTTTCCCAATTGGACATTGTCATTGGCTAAAAAAGTGTGATCAGCAGAATAAAATTCAAAATTAAAATACAAAATGTATCTTTAAATGCTTATGTAAATTGTGAAGAGTATCTCTCCCCATGTAGTTTCCTCCACATCCCAGGGGGCATTTAAAATCAGATAACAAAATTTACCTCATTCAAACTTACATTATACAATTTATCATACACATACAAATTTGAAATTACATGCTTTAGGAGGCATTATTGACACTTGAGTGTCAGGGGTTTTAAAGCTCTATGGCCTTTTTGCGTATTGTGTTGTGCAAAAATGCGAGCTAACTCTCTAGGAGTTAACTCGAAGAGTTAACTCTCTAATACAAAAATCCCCTCTACAGTATGACTGTGCCTAGAAAACATAAAATAAATTATGCGATGAAACAAGTATTGATACCTTTTGCTGGAGTGCATTGACTGGCATGTCAGTGGGCGTGGTGGCACTGGTGGCTGAAGATGGCTTCATGGCGGCACACTCCGAGCGGCTCATGCCCAATCCGTTGATGTTCACTTGCAGTGGTGTGATGCGATTGTAGTACAGACCTGGATGTGTGGAAATCATGTTGAATGTTTTATATTACTCTCATGAGCTGACTAAGACCCCGTTTACAGTGAGAAAAAGACAGGGCCGGGCCAGGCCCGGGCCAGGCCGCGGCCGAGTTGGCCCCGCAATTTTGTGCGTTTACAGTGCGAGGCCAGGCCGCGGCCTACATTGTAACCTTCCAATATTTTGTCGTAGTGGCGCTCTGCATGTAAACAAACGACTATTTTGGGGGGCGCGCCGGGGGTCACAGTGTAGATCCGGTGGCGCGCGCGCGGGATATTTCCAATGAATCTTTTCCCCAATTCCCTATGTTTATGCATGTTAAATGCACGGCGAACTTTCGAATATCACAGCTGCCCGTACCTAATATAATAATTGATTAATCTTTGTTCTACCCTACAACACGAGAATATGGAGATCTCGACGTACTTGGCTTGACACACCGAAGAAAATACCATGAAAGCGTGGGTTCGATTGTTATGGTATGGCGTCATTATCCTACGACGTAATGATCCTTTCACTTCCGGGGTAACAGTTGGCCCCGCAATTGGCCGCGCAATTGGCCCCGGTGCGTTTACAGTGAGAAAAGGCCGGGCCAGGCCGAGGCCGAGACTACCTCCAGAGCTGGTCCAAATGCGCGGCCAGTTTGGCCTCGCAATTGGCCGCGCAATTGGCCCCGGTGCGTTTACAGTGCGGGGCCAGGCCGCAGCCTGGCCGCGGCCTGGCCTGGCCTTTTGCTCACTGTAAACGGGGTCTAAGCTTCCCCATTAGCAACAAGTTGTTTGTAATCAGTAAAAATGGCCTTAGTTAAAATGTGACTGTTGGACTGACTTAAGTGAACATTTAGTATAAATTGTTGTATTTTTTTTTTCCCTTTGTCTCCATGATGTGTCTTTGAAACAAAGTAAATTAAGAACAAATGCTAATGCGTGCATCTTTTAAATAATGTACATGCACATGTAGTGTTTACAAAAATAATTATATTGCATAGCAGAAAAACCTTCAATTACAATCATACATATGTTCCATTTGACAATGAGTTTACATCTCATATGAGATTTCATACAAAAGAAAAAAAATAAGAAAGTATACATACTAGACATTTGCGCTGTATACATGTATCTAACTTCATATTAAAAGAGATGTGATATCTCTGGCACTGAATGTTTCAACTTACTTGTGATGCAGCCTTCATAGCCGCCAGCCGAAAACATGGAGAGATCGTGTTCGACTCCACCGACAACGATGGCTGACCGGCCCTCAAATGGCTCGGGAGCTGACAGCAAGGTGGCATAGTCTTCTCCCTGCTGGTCAACCTGATAAAATAAAAAATAAAACATAGATAATCAGAAATTCAATCCAATCTTCCATTAAAAAAACAACAAACAAACATGAGGACATGGAGAGATTATGTACAACTCTTCCAACTTCTCCCTGCTGGTCAACCTGATTCAAACAAATATATTCATGAAATTCAATCTAATCTTCTATACAAACAACAACAAAACAACAAACAAACAAACATGAGAACATGGAGAGATCGTGTTCAACTCCTCCAACAACGATGGCTGACGACCCTATAACGGCTCGGGCTCTGACAGCAAGGTGGCATAGTCTTCTCCCTGCTGGTCAACCTGATACCAAACAAACATTCACAAACCAATTTAGTTATCTATATAATGATATAGAAGCAAAGAACATGGACAGATCGTGTTCAACTCCACCCAACAATAGCTGACCGACCCTCAAATGGCTTGGTTGCTGACAGCAAGGTGGCATAGTCTGCTCCCTGCAGGTCAACCTAGATACATAACAAACACATTCACAAACCAATTTAATTCTCTATTATAATGATATAGAAGCTAAGAACATGGACAGATCGTGTTCAACTCCACCCAACAATAGCTGACCGACCCTCAAACAGCTCAGGTTCTGACAGCAAGGTGGCATAGTCTTCTCCTTGCTGGTCAAACTATACTTCGCACAAAAAGTTCCGCAATCGGGGTTTGCGCATTAATAACTTTTCTATTAGGTTATTACCATTGATAAATTTGGTATCATTGGAAAGCGTGAATTCTCCCCTTTACATTGATATAACATTTGCTAGGAGTATTTCATCATGGAATGTGCATTGTATCCAAATGTAGGGCAAAGTCAAAAGTGAAATGTTGCAAAATGCACTGATTTTGTCACAACAGTGTGCCTTCCTTTTGTTTGAAGATTAAATCGTGGCTTGAATGCCTATTACGTTATTGCCATTCATAAATGTGGTATCATTGGAAAGCGTGAATCCTCTTTACTTTGATATAACATTTGCTATGGATATTTTATCATGGAATGTGCATTACATCCGAATGTAGGGCAAAGTAAAAAAATGAAATGTTGCAAAATGCACTGATTTTGACAACAGTGTGCCTTCCTTTTGTTTGAAGATTAAAACGTGGCTTGAATGCATGACCACCTCACCCCCATTCAAGCCAAGGAAGGCACTCTGTTGACAAAATCAGTGCATTTTGCAACATTTCTCTTTTGACTTTGCCCTACATTTGGATGCAATGCACATTCCATGATAAAATATTCATAACAAATTTCATACCTATGTAAAGGGGAGAATTCACGCTTTCCGATGATACCAAATTTATGAATGGTTATAGCTTAACACAAAAGTTATTAATGCGCAAACCTCGATTGCGGAACTTTTTGTGCGAGGTATAGATACAAAACAAATGTAATCAGAAATTAAATCTAATCTTCCTCTTCCTTTTACTCTGTCTCTTACTTCTTAGTTTTCTTTTAGTAATTCAATATAATCTTTATTATTATCACCCCTAAAATATATTTGAAGTGTATTTATAAAGTTAGTAGTATGATAATGTTTAGGGAAGGTGAGTTTGCTCAGTTGGGAGGGTGTCTGACTTTATATTAGACCAGCATAATCCCAGATTTGATAACAACCATCAGACAATGCATCTTTTTATCGCACAATAAATTCAAGCTAACTCTCATTGCGTATTATCCGCCTCCCCCGTGCTTCCTATGCAGGAAAGGATTCATATAAAACTCAGTCCCTCAGATTGAACGATAAGTCAAAGTCCTGTGTATAAGACAGTCACACGTCATGTTCATTAAGAACCTAGGAGCTCTTGAAGCGCAGTAGAATATATAAACATAGTTTCTGCGCTCTATAAATGATTTATTATTATTATAATTAACCTAGTCTACCTCTCGAAAAGAGAAGGGTGTTAACCCGGTTGACTAGTTACCCTGCACATCATAACCAAAATACTGTGAAAATCTTCAGAATTTAAGGAGGCAGTTTAATAAAGAAGAACTAAATGGACCAGGCTCTTATGAAAGATTTACCTTGTTGAAGTAATTCAAGACCATAGTCTGGAAAAAAGGGCATTCCTTCTTTGTTTTGTGGAGAAATCATACAGCTCTTTATGGTTAAAAAAATGTATTGTTGGGCAAATCTCAGAATATGATACTTACATCAATCAAAATCCTCACTCCGAATCTCTTGACAACTACGCTGTGGCGATATCCGTCATTGTATGGTCCCATCTTTTCAACCTCAACTGTATGATAAAAACATAAAGAGAGTATATTTGAATGGCAATACATTGCGCGCATCTATGTTTTTCTTATTTATTAGATTCCCATGCCTAAATTATTCTCATTCTGATCCGAAAAATAATTAATTCATGTATTGCTTTATTTAATTTATATTTTGTTTCTTTACATTGGAATTATTTATCAACATGTACAAGGGTTTGCTGTCCTGTCATTCCAGGCACTTTAATTTGTATGTAATACTTGTATGTTTCCATTGTATTTGTTTTAAAAGTGATGAATAAATTTGAAATTAACTGAATTAATAACGCTGTTATCTAGACTGTCTGACACTTAAGTATTTCTGGGGGCTGCAGGTACCTGTTTATAGCGATAACAGTTCATGCAACTTCTTTTCCAAATCTAGTGCCGATTTCACCTGCTCAGAAAAATATATTAAACAATCACCTTGTTCTGCTCCAAAGTTGAAAACAAATTTCAGATGACCATCCTCCAGGCTAACGCTGATGTAATTCTGCGGGGTGGTATCGGTGAAGTCATTGCGAACGTAGAAGAGTGTGCCGGATGCGGTCGTGGTGCTGAAGCCAAAGTGGAGTTCGTCGTTCTCCAAGAAAGATGCCGGCTGGTCGGCGGGGTAGGACAGGGGGTAGAGGAGGGCGTTGCCAGTTCCAAATGTAGTACCGATATCTGGAAAAGAGATAAAGAAACCAACAGTAAAATTGATTTGATTTACAAATTTCCTCACAGAAGACCGTTAACAGCTTGCCTACGGAAACATGGTGGGCTCTGTGCAAAGTCTTAGAGGAAATCCAGAATCTCGAGGGAATTGGTTAACTTCGTTGGCAAAGTGTTTGTTTTAAACTGGCTCTTCAAGGTATGCTTGTTACCTAGCATATCCAATTCGGACATCTTAACATAAACAAAACAAACATTGAGTGCACTCAATCTCTACTCCCTATGGAGCACTCCCAAGCAGCTCATGGACGTTCATAGGATCATTAACATAAAGACTTTCACCTCCTACTGGATCCCCCTTTGTACGCCTGGGTTGAGAGCAGTAAGTTTAGTAACAGTGGATTTTGTGTTGCTGAGGAAAACATGCAGTGGGCATACACTGGATTTGAGACCAAGATCACACGCATTGGAAAGCACACACTCTATCATTCCACATATCCACATATCCAGATATACAAGTGCTTCCCTTATGACAAGGATGACCATATTCTACGTGTAATGCCTAGGTCACAAATGCACCGGGTGCCACACAATCTTTTTACCTACGGCGGATTTTCTACAATTTCGGGGAGTTGTGATATTGTACAATGTCTGCTGTATCATTGTGTAGCAGTCGCATATCCGTTGGGGCATGTGCGATGACTTTGGGAGTGAAAGCAAAAGTAAATTGCACCACTCCCAGGCTTACAATCTGAGCGCTCATACGGACGCCTTACAGGACAGGTACGAACATCGCAAGATACTCTTATGATATCTTTTACATCTTAGGACTAATATTGATTTGAGTGGCCCAAAATTGAGTTGCAAAATCATACAATATTAGGAAAAATGCTATGGTGTCCGTGCTCGGCCCTTGCAGTGCCCTTGTGGTGCCCGTGCGATGCTCTCCACGATGTGGAAAATCAAAACCCATTCCATTCCTCTCTTACTGCGAGCCAAACAACACGGTACATTGATATGTAGAAGCTCTAAGTGATTTTGATTAAATTCAACAAAGTTAATGGATAACTTATTATCATTATACTTGCTCACCTTCAGTGCAGGTCTTTCCTGTGTATGAGGTAGTTGTGCAGTTGCATTCAAAGGAATCCCACATCTCAGAGCAGATGCCGCCATGCTGGCAAGGGTTATTTGGAAGACAGTTGTCAGCACACTTTGCGGAAACTCCTAGAAAAAACATCAAAACAATCATAGTAAACATTCACGAAAGACCCATGAAAGAGAGTAATGTGTTTTTATAACAAATTGTTTCCATCTTAATGACTATTACTCAAATATCACCTTCATATTTATTATGTGTCATAAGCAGTAAATGCCTCATTCATAAGAAAGCATTTCAAATAGTTCTTTATTTGGAAGTGAAGTAAAATTACAATCATATATTTGAGAATGTCACCCAGGAAAATTAAAAACCTGATGAAATGTCGCACTCTTAACAGTAACATTCTGGCCACAAACTGCTGGTTTTTGAACTCCACTCCCATGGTTTGAGGACAAGCGCCTATCTGTTTGTGATGCAAAAACCTCCACACTTTACATCAAATAAGACTAAAAATATTTTCTCTGTAGTCTGTACCTGCGTCTGGGTTAGCCTGTTCCTGCAGGTTCCAGCCCTCTCCGTTGACCACCAGACCCCTGAGGCATCCCTGGAGGGTGGGGACCAGAGTGGTTCCCTCTGGTACCCCGCCCGCATACACCTTCACAAAGGACTCGGCTGGGCCCTCGAAGGGAAGAAGTGGTCTCACTGTAGCTGTATGGACGATGGAAATATGATCTGTGTTATGATAATTGGTTTCTTTATAATACTACTACTAATATGATAATATAATAATATAATGTGATAATACTGGATTAATATACTGATTTAGAGACGATTGGTCTATTTTGTTTACATTTAGTCTCGGATCTGAGAGACCAGCCTCAAAGATGGACTGGACTAAAATACTGATTTTAGAGATGATTGGTCTATTTGGTTTACATTTAGTCTCAGATTTAGAGATTATTGGTCTTTTTGGTTTACATTTAGTCTCAGATTTAGAGACGATTGGTCTTTTTGGTCTACATTTAGTCTCGGATTTAGAGACGATTGGCCTATTTGGTTTACATTTAGTCTCAGATCTGAGAGAACATAGCCGGACTGGACTAAAATACTGATTTAGAGACAATTGGTCTAATTGGTTCACGTTTAGTCTCAGATTTAGAGATGATTGGTCCATTTGGTCTACATTTAGTCTCGGATCTGAGAGAACAGTCTCAAAGCGGGACTGGACTAAAATACTGATTTAGAGATGAAATATTTCTTACTCTCTGCTCCTGTGAATGGGGAACCATCATCTTCGGTCAGCAGGGTTGAGTTGCCATCGAAGAGGATCGACTGGACACCGTTAGCGACCAGCTGGATGGACTGGCCATCACGCAAGACAGAAACATCAACCCAAGATCCAGAGTCCATTCCAGTTACTGAAATGAAAAAAAAAAAATATATTTAATTGTTAATTTATTCACTTTTCCACTCAAGTGATAGATTGCCAGTGTACTAAAGAAGGTAACAAGACTATATATTGAAAGAGGCCATCAACATTCACACCCTCAATCCTGACCTCAACCGTGGTAAAGGACGCAATGACTGAAGCACCTTTGTATATCTTCCTCTACAAATCTGAAGGTAGTTTTCCAAGATGAGACTGACAGCTGGCGACAAGGTGCAACCGTGACTGCATGTTACAAGCTGCAACTATTATATATGTGTCTGTGCGCACACACAAAATTATGAATAATTAAAACTGTAGAACTGCAATCGCGGCCCTTGACACACTTTCATGCTGTAACCAATACATCTGATAGAGAACAGAAGTTGCATCATGGTTCATGCCGTGAAACAGAAAAATACCTTGTGGGAGTCTTTAATATATAAACATTGTTGAATAGATAGATAAATGAAAGATAGTATTACAAACATAAATTGTATTTATTGGTTACATGGTTTGCAATCACAGTCTCAAATACATATAACAATTTCAAAACTATTTTTCATGTTTATTTTTAAAATGGATACTTATGTTCTCTAACGACGCAATCATAACAATCTTAGAAATTCAGAACTCACTGTTCATGGTAGCCACCAGCTGTACGACCTCCTTGCCATCGTTGAACTTCATTACGACTGAATCCGAGGCCTCCAGATCCAGCTGAACGAAGTTGCCGAATTGGTCGTAAGCGTAGAACAGCAGCGCGTCGCTCTGGAAGGTGCGGAAGCCAAAGTGGAAGGTGCCGGTCAGCACGGAGTTGTCCGAGGGGTCAAAGGTCACAAAGGCGGCGTTCTGCTTGAAGGTGACTGTGTCGAGTCTCTGGTCTGTAATTTTGAAGGAAATTGTGGTCAGTTTTTGTCACTTGCACTTTTCTTTGAAATAGAACAGTTTAAAGTTGTATACTTACTGACTGAACCTATTTATTGTAAGTATAATTCTATATTAATTGTATGGTATATTACAAATAAATATGATATGTTTCAATTATAAACATGCATCAAGACACATTGTAAGATTTAAAGATTACATATTTATACAACATGTTAAATAACAAAATTACATATTTAACCCCTTGACTACGGGAACCAGGTGGGTTGTGTACAAAGTCTATGGGGATTTCAGGAACTCGAAAGGGAACGGGTAAATTAATACATCCAGAAAATAACGAGGTAACCTACCGATCTGACAGCTGCGACCAAGGAGGGCGGGGTGGTTGCAGATGCAGGTGTAGGACCCCCACTCATCAAGGCACTGGCCCCCGTTCTGGCAGGGCTGCTTGTCGCACGCACTGCTGCATCCGGGCTGCATCATGTCGTTCCTGCCAAAGAATAATAATGCATTTCATTGAGTCATATTATGCTTCAGATATTCCTTTAAAAGTGTACTGAAATCAATGTTATCTTTGGAGAGAATTACAACATCATAGAGTCAATGGGTAAAAATAGGGCAGTCACTCATCAAGGCACTAGCCCCCGTTCTGACAGGGCTGCTTGTCGCACGCGCTGCTGCACCCCGGCTGCATCTGGCCATTCCTGGAGAATACAATCAGAAGGTATTTGTGACTGAAAATAGCAAAACCCTGCACTTGTCAGTAAAAATTGAAATGTTGATTTTCAAGCCACGAGGAAGGCCTCATAATAAGCTTTCATCTGTTGTCTTCCAAAATATCTGACAATATTTGGCAAATATATGATTGCGTCTTTTACATACATTATATGAACTTAATTTATTGTAGGAAGTTATAATTTGTAAAGAAAAATATTCTTAGATGGTGCCATCCTGTGGATGCCTTGCACATGGTGCAGAATTAACACTGGCTCAGTGTTATGTAGTATGCTCACAAACTGCCCTAGTTCAAAATGGGGACCTGTGGTGTATTGAGCATTTCCACGTTAGAAAGGTTTCAAAAAACATGCTTCAGATATTCCTTAATTATAAGGGATGAACTGAAACAGGTTGTACAAACTGAATGATTTTGTATCGTTTGTATCTTGTAAACCCCTGTACTTTTCAGTTACCCGTTTTGAATATTGGCCGAATGAATAATAATAACAAATCTTGATAGGAACTGGTTTAATATAGAAATACTTACGTGAATTCATTGTAGCAGTCGTAGATGAACTGGTATTTGCCGTTGAGCTGGACTCCTGAGAGGCAGCCACTCATGCCATGGAAGCCAGAGGGTAAACTAGGTATCAAAAACAATGATTGAAACCATTTAACCCTTTTACCACGGCAATAGATATACTGCTTCAATAGCTATATACAAGATTATTTTACGGACCGGTCGAGTTACCCCACTGGGCGCGCACAAAAGAACCGATCGATATCTGGTTGACCATGGCATTGTATTCGCTTCTATTCAACCTAGCGTGAGTTCGCTGGTCAAGTAGTTCACACAATAGAGGCGATCGATATACATAGTATAGGGTCAGCGAAGTGAAATTCTATGCGAAAACTATGATTCTGGCTTGTATGGGTTTGTATACGAATATCCTGAAATTAGACTTGTGTATTACCATGATAAAATTGTAATAAAACAATAATCACGCAACTAGAGTCGGGGAAACTTGATATATAAGTAGCCACCATTATTATTATTATTATATACATGTAGCCAAGGGTTCAATCTTTGTATTCAGCCAAATTATATTGTACTTACAAGATGCATACATGTATGTTTATGCAATTAATATAGCCCTTGCTTGGAACCGAGAAATCTCGGTTCCCGTATATGAGTAGGCGCAACGGGGACCGAGAATTCTCGGTCCCCGTAGTGATCGGGTTAACAAACATTCTAGACAGGCCAATGGCCATTTCTGGTCCATCACATCCCTGCATTACCAATTTAACCCCTAGACCATGGGAACCGGGTGGCTTGTCTACAAAGTCTATGCAGATATCAGAATCTCGAAGGGAATTGGTTAATTATATTTCTTGTTGTTTTCTACTATGTTTTGCAATTGCATAATGTATATATAGCTTGTACTTTTATTATTATGTATTCGATTGTTTTGCTTTGATTTGATTGGATGTGAAATAAACTGAAACTGAAACCAATACCTCCGCATTTATGCCTCACAAACTTTGAATGTGCCCTTTAAATAATATAGGCTAGAATTAATAACAATTCCTGATTTTTCTTCATAAACACATCATAATAAATTTGAAGGACATAAACTTTGCTTGATCAAAATCGATCAAGAAACAGCTGAAATATTTATAAGTATATCCGATTCAAATAAATGTTGGGGACCAACTTTTATTCAATAATACTAGAAAAAAATAAAATCCTACATATTTCTGAATATATACCAAAATGGTTTTTACTTGTTTCTGATGATCTCTCTATTGAATAATATTTTTGAACCGATTATCAGATTCATATTTTTAAATTTAAAAATGGTTGAAACTTGGGTGTCTGGAGGGAGCCCTCTTGGTGTGAATATATCTGATCAAATTGAAAATGACTTACAGTCCACTACCACCGATATGCAGCTGCCCCTTGAACCGTCCCATCGTCTGACCAACAGGGAGGGTCAGCGAGTCCTGACTGAAGTCAACGGTCACATAGATCTCGTAGTCCGACTTCTCCATGGTGATCGTGTGCCACTGGCCATCGGTCAACTGACGGTCAACGGTTATCTCCCTGGTCATGATGTTGTGGTTCATGTGAAGTTCAAGCTTTAGTGTGTTAGCTGTGGAAGGTGAAAAGAAGGAAACAAATTATGACTGTTACAGTTGACTGTTTTATCATTAATGGGTGATAAATTATATTGACCATTGGTCAATTGTTGGTCAACGGTTATTTCCCTGGTCATGATGTTGTGGTTCATGTGTAGCTCGAGCTTCAGTGTGTTGGCTATAAAGATACAACAAAAGAATACTTATAAGGTAAGGATGTTGATAATTGGGTGAATATTGTATCAAAATGGTCTCAAAGTTTGACTTCTCCATGGCGATTGTGTGCCACTGGCCATCGGTCAGTTGACAGTCAACGGTTATTTCCCTGTACCATTGTAATTCAAATCAATGGCCAGTATGTGATTATATTTGCATCAATGTTTACTTTTCACAAGGTAAACAGTTTTCTTTTTTCTTTTTAATATAACACCTGCAATCGAAGGTCTAACCGAAAATTGTCCTCTATCGATATATTCAATTTCAATTTCAATTTTATTCTTGCTTCCAACAAAACATTACAAATGAATTATTACAATTTACAAATAGAGATATACATATTGGAAACAAGAGGGGTCCACTAAAAAGCAATGCTTGTACAATTGTGGACCCCTCAAATAATAGTTAGGAATATTATTGTATATTTAAATTAACACATTCTAGACTACAAAAAAGTATAGAGGAAAAAAGGGGTGCCAACAGAGACCTACATGGGACAAGAGAGAATTTGACAACAATAGGAGAAGACGGATACAATACAACAATTAGACACTGCCAAGCGGAAGTGAGGGATCGGGGGTACAAATATAATCAGTAGTACAAAAGGATGAGCTACATGTGGGGTTCAAGTGAAAATGAGGAAAAAGAGTTGCGCGCTTAGAAAGGAGCTATGCATGAGAAGGCACAATATATCATATCAGATTACATTTTGAGTCTGCGAGTAGAGAAAGACCTTGTTCAGGATGACGTACGGACGGGGAAAGAGTAAATGGGCGATATAGTTCAATGATGTACATAAGATTGTAATAAAAACAATTTAAATTTTTTCTTAAAAATATTAATCGATGGAGCATTTTTTATTTCAGTACTTAAAGAATTCCATAATTTGGGGCCTTCATATATAAATGTATTTTGAGCAAGGAGGGTCCGCAAGAGAGGTAAATGAAATTCTTCAGAATGTCTTGTTGGATAATTATGAACTGAGCTATTTTTAAAAAACATTTCTTGAAAAACAGATGGCAACATATTTTTATTATAATTATACATAAATTGACCAAGTTGAAATAAATATAGATCTTTTACCTTCAGTATCTTATTTTCAAAAAATAAGGGGTCTGTATGGGAGAGAAAGGGGGAATTACAAATAATACGAATAATCTTCTTTTGTAATAACAACACTTTATCCAATAAAGTTTCATGAGTGTTACCCCAAACTAAGATACCATAATTCAAGTATGGGAGTATCAAAGAACTATAAAGCATAATTAATGAATTAAAAGGAAGACATGTCTTCACTTTATTAATTATACCAATATTACGAGAAATTGTTTTACAAATATTATCAATATGAAATTTCCAAGTAAGGTTATTGTCAACCGTTACACCCAAAAATTTAATGAATGAAACACACTCCAAAGGGGTGTTTTCAAAAACTATGTTAGCAGGTAACGAATCTATAGATTTACTAAACAACATATATTTCGTTTTCTGGAGATTCAATGATAATTTGTTCGCTCTGATCCACGATAAAATATGACTCATTTCAATATTAATAATTTCAACTAGTCTATAAGAATCATTATGAGAAAAAAACAAATTCGTATCATCAGCGAAAAGTACGAAAGACAAAATTTCGGATGATCGACAAAAGTCATTAATATATAAAATAAATAAAAGTGGGCCTAGTATACTACCTTGTGGAACACCACAATTTATATTATGAGGAGCAGAAGAGTTATCATTTAAAGATACATACTGCTTTCTATCCGAAAGATAGCTCCTGAACCACTCCAAGGCCATCCCACGTACACCATAATGTGAAAGTTTATAAAGTAAAATGTCGTGATTAATTGTGTCAAAGGCCTTGGAGAAGTCCAGGAAAATGCCTATCGTATGAGAAGATTTGTCGATTGCATGAGCTACCTTCTCAATAAAAGACAATAATGCGTGTACAGTATTATGTTTTTCCCTAAAACCAAATTGGAGATTAGAAAAAATATTATTATTCTTCAAAAAGGATACTGTCCGGGAATAAATTATTTTTTCTAAAATTTTCGAAAAAGAGGACAATAAAGAAATCGGTCGATAATTATTTACATCTAATTTATCTCCTTTTTTAAACAAAGGAATAACCTTAGCAATTTTCATAGAATTTGGAACCTGGCCATATAATAAAGACAAATTAAAAATATGAACAAGAGGATCCACAACGGAAGATATAATGCCTTTTAAAATGAAATTATTAATTTCATCATGGCCTGAACTTTTCTTAGAATCAAATTTCGAAACAATATCTAAAATTTTATATCTATGAGTAGGAACAAAAAATATAGAGTTTGAATTGGGCTGGCCCAAAAAATCAACAAAATGCTTATTTGATGGGGGGATATTAGCAGCAAGATTTTCACCAATCGAAGAAAAGTAATTATTTAAAATATTTACTATGTCCCTTGGATCCTCAACAATCTCATCATTAAACTTAATTTTTGTTATGTTAGATTTATTATTAATAACATTCATTGCCTGCTTAATCGTTTTCCAAGTATTTTTCATATCATGTTTATATAATGCCAACATATTTTCAAAATACCTTTTCTTTTCCAAACGAATAATCTTAATCAAAATATTTTTATAAGATGTATATTTAATTTTCAACCTTTCTGTGCCATCTAATTTATATTTATAAAAAAGATTATTTTTCCTATTTATAGAACGTAATATTGATTTAGTGATCCAAGGGAGTCTTGGTGTTTTTTTATAATAATTAATTTTAACTCTTTGTTTAGGAATACAAGTATCTAATTGATTATTCAAAATATCACAAAAATTATCGTAAGAAAAATTCACTTCATCTACACCATAAACAGGAGACCAATCTACATGTTCAAGACTAGAAGCAAGACTAACTAATTTGTTATTAGTGACTTTACGTCTAAATGAACGTGGGTCATAATTATTAATTGATTTAAATACAGTATAATGCGTTACAATAGGATAATGGTCAGTTATGTCTGAAAGAACAATATAAGAGTCAGGGTGGGGGATTACATTTGAAAAGATGTTATCTATTAATGAGGTAGAGGAGTTTGTCACACGAGTGGGCTTAGAAATAAGAGGTAAAAAAGAGGCAGAGAGGAGAGTCTCGAGAAATTCTTGTGACAAATTATTATGTTCATGATTTAATAAATTTATATTAAAGTCCCCCATTAAAAACACATCCTTATTTATAAACGCTGGACTTCGCAATAAGTCAGAGAATTGCGTCAAGAATTCTCTAGGGTTATTATTAGGGGGTCGATAAATGACTCCAACTATTATATTTTTACCTCCAGGATTCATAATTTCAATAAAGAGAGTCTCAAGGACATTATTCATTATTGAAATATTATCATGCAAAACATAATTCAAAGATTTAAGCACATATAAAGCAACACCACCACCGACTCTCCCTTGCCTATTTTTAAAGACAAAATCATAATTATCGATTAAGAAGGGTAAATTAGAATCATGGGATAACCAAGTTTCTGTTAGGCCAATTACAGAAAGCTGTTTATTGGAAGGGTTATCTAAAAATGATTGCAATTCATCAAAATGTTTATTTAAACTTCGTATATTTAAATGCAATAAAGAGAATGTATCACTATTAAAATCTTTAATAATATTATGAAACTGTGCATTTGTTATATACTTTGTAAAAGAATGTTGTGCTGGATCATCGTGATCTAAATTCAAATTCAACTCTTCAGAAGATGAGTTTATATTTTCAACTACAGTTTCATCAAAAATTCCTGTACGATTAACAAAAAATTGATTGTTAGCTTGAATGGGGCTTAATACATCAAGAAGGTCATCGTCGCTCACAGACTCAAAAGGTAAGTGGTGATCTAAATTAGCCATAATAATTGTACAAACACAAAATCTGAGTAACAAGAACCAAAAAGCATATCATAATCAATAAACATACGCAGCGCTAGCATATACACGTAAGGATAATGACTTAAAAAGAAAATAATCGGTGGAGACACAGAGAGCTCAAGAAAGGACAATGAAAACCACCACTTGCAGTAGGTAGGAAGGGAAACACAAAAACACGAATACAAAATGGACATGAACACACATTGAGACACTGTTGGCATGACGAACGAGCGAGAGGAAACAAAATAATGACGGTACAGTATATTCCAATAGCGAGGCACCCATTGGAAAATATATTATTGTTGAAGGAAAATCGTAGTTTAAAAATTAAATATTGAATATTGCGCGAAAAATAAAAAAATCAAATTTGAATAAGTATAATAGCCAAATAACAGAATACCAATAGTTCAAATTCGATCGAATAAATCGTAACTATAATAAAGTGTATAAAATGCGATAACAACTTTCAAAACCATTACTAATTTCAAATTAAAGAATGACCGACAGTAAGAACTGACCTGATTTCAGCAAAAGGAAAATAATGGAGACGTCGTTAATCGTTTCATAAAAGGAAATTCCTTTTCAAAACAACATAAAGAGTAACAAACATCAAAGGAAAGGTATACAATAGATTGCGGCGAGTGCGAAATCAGGTCAGTCTATTTAACAAAAATAGAGTGAAGCATGGAGTACGTAGTTATATACATGCGAAACAATAATGCAACGAAGTGTGGTGTCATAGCTCATCGTTGCCATGGGCAGCTTAATTCAAGAAAAGAAAAGTCGGGCAAGCCTAAAACGTGTGATTGATCGGTTGCTCAGACAACAATCAGCCTACCTCAAACCAAAAGTCGGTGTTTTAAAAACCATTGTTACTAAAGGCAAAACGAGCTTGACGACGTCACTTCGACACTCTGCGCTCAAGTAAATGAGCGGGATAACAAAAAGAAGGCATAAGTAAACAAAAATAATTACGCATATGTGTGATGCTTTACTATAACTTATTATCGAAATTCGAACAGAATATTGCGGCTCTTCCGTGTAATATAACAAAATATTTTGGCAATCACGTGACTTTGTTGAGCCAATCAATGAGTCATATTTTACCAAGTCAGATAACATAATACAATACAATATAGTAAAGGTTTAATTGACTTACGTCCCGTGATGCTGCCCATGAGGAAGTTGGGGTAACGCCAGGTGGCCCTCTGGTGGAACAGAACGGTCTTCTCATCCCTGGTGCGGAAACTGAATGAGAAGGGTCCATTCCTCCAGCTGTCCATTGCTAGATGCTGGTTGCGGTCAAGCAGTGAGACCGTGTAGGCATATGTGTATCCCTCTGCAAATTGGCAACATAAAAGAAAACAAAAATGATCTTAAAAATGAATATTGAAGGAGGTTTTAACCGGCAATACAAAGGTTCATCCCTCCAGCTGTCCATTGCTAAGTGCTGGTTGCGGTAAAGCAATGACACAGTGTAGGCATAGGTGTATCCCTCTGCAAATTGAAAACAGACAAAATACTTTACAAATTAAGATATGATTCAAAATCTTGAATATGAATATTGAAGGAGGTTTAGACCTGAATGAGTTAGGTCCAATCCTTAAGCTGTGTTGCGGTTGCGGTCAAGCAAGGAGACGGTGAAGGCATAGGCCGTGTTTCTCTCTACCAGTTGGCAACAGAAAATGGAAATTCAGTCATTCAGAAGAATCTTAAATTATATAATATGATTGAAGTCTCAAATATAATCACAAATTATAAAAATAATTGATCACTATAATGTATATAAGGGCAGGCGTCAAAATTACATATAGCGGGAGGCAGCGGGATCCCGCAATGGCCCGCGTGAATGATGTGCGCAATGCGCTCTCCTGAAATGCAAGAGAACGATGCGTCTTCGCGCGCGAGAACAAAACATGCATTTTATAGCGCGTACGAGCGGCGCTTCCCGCTTAGAACGAATTTTGAGTGCGCACAATTTACTACTGCACGCAAAACCGTTCCAAGCGGGATCCTGCGGTAGGACGGCAGTGATAATTCTGATGCCTCCCCTAAAAGGCAATGAAATAAAATAGGCAAAAATAAATCATCTTACCTGTGTGTTCACATCGCAGAGGTCCGAGCGAGAGGGTGGCCTTGGTGAATTGTCCCCCGGAGGTGGGCTTGAAGTCCAGCTTGGTGATCGGCAGGTTTGCTGTGCTGGTGATGTTCCCACTATCTCGCATCCATCTAGAAATGTCAATTTGTTTGTTCGTTTGTTTACATTTCATATATATGATTGTTATCTTGTTATCTTTAAACAAGTTGGTAATAAATGTTTTCATTCATTCATTGTGCACGAGTGTCTAACAACAGATTTCCAAGCCTTCTTGCTATTATTATTATTGCTATCGTTATCATTATTATTAAATCATTATAATAAATCATTATAATGAATTATGATTATTATCATCATTACCATCATTACTACATTGTATGACTATTATTTTTCATTCATTCAGTCATTGAAAAGAAAGCATCAAATTGCAACATGATTAATTTATATGAGCTTCATTTGATTTAACCATTGCTAGATGAGGAAGGCGAGTTAGCTCAGTTGGGCGTATGTCTGACTTAGATGCGCGGGATCCCCGGTTCAGAGTTTGAAGAGTTACTGCAAAATTGTTAGCCCCGGCTTAAAGGGTACCACTACCCAAAAATAATACTCTTATATTAAATATGTTTTCAGAAAAAACATATAATAGGAAAACGCATCACCATTCTGAAGCATGCGTTCATGCGGTCTGAATTGCGAAGACTAATGCGTGCGGAGCGAAATAATCGCCCGGGATTCTATTGCCTATAAACATACGCGTGAATAGCATTGGCGCACTCGCAAATGTTTGGCCCGTATGGAACCAGGAAATAGTAGTGGTTCCGTAAGTGGTGGAAATTAATTGCTTTGTTTATGAATTACACAACCCTTTGCAAAATGTTGGGTATCTATTTGATATCACAAAATGGTACCAATACAATTATAATAATGTGTTGTTCTTTGCCTGGTGTTCCCCTTTAAGTACATCCACTGATAAGAATTTAAACCAATATGACTCACTTTGTTAGTCCCCTGTCACAGTCTCCCACAAATGGCATTGCAGTCTTCTCCAGCTCTGTGCCTCTTGATGAAGTAAATTTCGACTGAGCTCCAAGCCTGCAGAATGATAATACATGTATCGTTAATAATAAATAGTCAAAATAAATACTATTTGTACGCAAGTTTGATTCAGTACTCCCCCTTTTGCTATTTGATTTCAGCAGTATACTAATAAAATAAAGATAACTTTTTTGTTGTTTATCGTAATTCATTATTTCCTTGTTACTCATGTGCAGCAGTCAATTTGAATGCCAGTTTGTACTTTGTATTGCTCATGTCAGATAAGCATGAAGCAAGCACAGACATTTCTATAGTTAGACGATCAAATTAACTTAAATTAGAACATAACATTACAAAAATGAACATTTGTTTACCTGAGAGGGGCCTGCAAGCAGTGGTATTGAAAGTGCTGGTAGCAGGAGCACATTGTTTTAGGTGATGGGCTAGCACATTGTTAGAGACAAACTGATACCATAACCTTTACTCTAAAACTGGATTGAATTCATCAAATGAATGTGATTGTCTAAAAAAAATATTATAAAACAATTGTTTACCTGAGAGGGGCTTGGAAGCAGTGGTAGTCAAAGTGCTGGTAGAATCAGCACGATTGTTTGAGGAGATGGGCTAGCAAATCATTACAGACAAACTTGTATCCTAACCCTAACTCTGAAGCTAACTTAACTTCACCAGTGCTATATAACATCAAATAAACATTCAAATGGATGCGATTCTCTAAAAATAAATTATAAGACAATTGTTTACCTCATAGGGGCCTGGAAGCAGTGGTAGTCAAAGTGCTGGTAGCAGGAGCGTGACTGTGTGAGGAGATAGGCTAGCATGGGGCTGGTTGCAAACTGGTATTCCAGCTCAAACGCCTGGTGCGGAACGCCAACCTTTCTGACCACCGTCTCCGACTCTAGGTTGTGTGAGATCTCAAAGGCTGTATTTCCCTGGCTGTAGGATGTACATAAATAATTTCATTATGTCAAATTTAAAACAATATTCCAATTCGATAATTAAAATTTTAAAAATCACAGAAGCCTAACTTTCTAACCACTGTCTCCATTTTTTAGGTTGTGTGAGATCTCAAAAGCTGTATTTCCCTGGCTGTAGGATGTAAATAAATAATCTCATTATGTCAAATTTAAAACAATATTCCAATTCGATATTTAAAATTTTAAAAATCACAGAAGCCTAACCTTCTAACCGCTGTCTCCATTTTTTAGGTTGTGCAAGATCTCAAAAAGCTGTATTTCCCTGGCTGTAGAATGTTATTAAAACATTTACATTATGTCATTTAAGACAAATATTCCAATTCAATAACTAAAACAAAAATATTTTTAAAATGTTTCACAGAAGCTCTAATGACTGGTGCAGAACCCCAAACTTTCTGACAACAGTTTCTGCCTCAAGGTTGTGTGAGAACTCAAAGGCTGTATTTCCCTGGCTGTACAATCGAACAAAGTACAAAATGTTATTAAAATTTGAGACATTATTCAATTCGTTATTGTGTTATGCATTTATAGGAAAGAAGCAACTTAAAAAAAAAAATGGTTGTTATGGTTTAAATCCAACAAAGACCAACTCACTGAGCTTTGGGAAGTGACAGTATCGGATATTGTATTTGGTACACTTATGTTTAAAAGAATAAATCTCATTAGACTTTATACACAACCCATCCGGTTCCCGTAGTTAAGGGGTTAAGCCGTTCAGGACGGACTTACATTACTACGACATGTATTCTCCATAGACCATAAGCCCAAATATTTTTGGGACTAGTCGTTAACGGGATAAGAAAAACACTTTGTTGCTGGTCTAGAAAGTGTAATATATATTTCCATACCTGAAATCGCAGTTGATATAGAAAGGTTGGAACGGTCCTGATCCATCGATATCCACCAGCTTTGCCCCAGAGCGGGTGTCTCCGGAATATAGGTAGTGGGCACAGGAACTCTTGTAGGGGTCTGAGATGGAGAGAAGAGACAATGAAATAATAAATACTCGATTTATATAGCGCCTAATAAGATTGATAATCATCTCTAAGCGTTTTACAATGATACTATTACCCCGGTCATAGGATGCAATGCAAACCAGCACACATTGTGTGCACCATCTCCACTCCCTGGGGGAGCATTCCTTCCAAGCGGCTCATGGGCATTGAGAAGATCGTTCACATAAAGGCTTTCACCTCCTACCGGGTCCCCATTTGTATATACACCTGGGTAGAGAGCAGCAATGTGGATTAGTTGTCTTGCTGAAGGACAAATGCAATGTGTATACTCCGGGTTCAAACTCTGGATCTCCCGCTTGGAAAGCAAGCGCTCTACCAATCTTGCCACATTATTTACAATAAGATATGATGCTGCATCACTTTGCATGATCCCGCGCACTTTCTTTAGAAGTGTTGATTTAATTATCCTTGGGTTAGTGTCCGGTTTATATAGCTTCTTTGTGGCTCATTGGTTGAGCACCGGTCTAGCAATCCGGAGGTCTCTGGTTCGATTCCCGGCGAAGCCTATTTTTCTTTGCTCATTTTCAATAACTGAAGTGTTGAAAAGAGTTGAAAATCTCTTTGCATTTTTCGCTCATAACTCAGTTATATGACATTCATTTACCATGAAAGATTCATATTCAGCGGACATACATGTATCAGATCACAGAAATAAACATTGTATCAACCCTTGGTCAGTTCTTGCAAAGGTCAACAAAGTTACTAGACCCCTTTAATATGGTTATATGAAACTCAATACCCAATTATCACCATGAATACATTTAAAACACATTTCAAGTTAAGACTTAATTAGAATCTTTTGTAAAGAAAAGTTTTAAAATTCTTTGCCATTCAGGAAAAAAGTTAGAAAAAACAGTTTCATATCTTCAGAAGATAGTTTAAAGGCATAGTACAGTTTTTGTCAAACACAAGTTTAGTTATTCAAACTTGAGAGTTATCATTAAACAGCTGTAACACAAGAGGACACCCTCCAGACCCAGCAAGTTTCAACCATTTTAAAAATTAAAAATGTGAACGTGAATGTTTGGTTAAAATAATTATTCAATAGATAGATCATTAAAAACTATTTTGTATAACCATTTTTGTATATTTTCAAAAAGTGTAGGATTTTTTATCATTTTCTTAAATTGTTGATCAAAAGTTGGTCCTCAATTGGATATACTTGTTGATATTTCAGCTGTTTCTGAACAGATTTTGATTAAATAAAGTTGATTCTGTCTTGAGAATGGTGTGCTCTTTCAAATGTTACACTTAGTTTTTCATTACCTCACAAATGTTTTATTTCTTGAAGCTTCCTCTAAACTGTACTATCCCTTTAAATATTGAACAGCAAGACTCATTCATGAATCAGAGAGAACGCTTATGAAAAGCTTCATTAGTCACACAGTATCAAGGTGTTAAAGTAGTATTATACTTGGGAATTGCTGTTGTTGCTGCTGCCGCAGATCGTGTAGCTGTTGTTGTTATATTCTTTTTTATTGATATTGTCTTTATGGTCACCACTCTTCGAATTGCAGACTGGTGATATTCTCGTTGTTGTTTTGTTGATGAAATTAGTTAATTTGAATAAGATTGGGGGTTAGATATATATATTCAGAGAAAATATGACATCAACCTTGGAATTACAAATACAGTGATACTTGACAGTGATGTGTGTAAGCATTGGCAAGGATACTCAAACAACCATGACACCACACAATCAAAATTATAAAAACCAACACAAAAATAAGATAAGTGAATAAAAGGCACGTGAACATTCAAGAACAAACCATTTGTAATTGACAATTAAAACGGTCAATTATCCCAAAGACTGACAAAAATGATAATCTGTCATTGTGAAAATCAATATCTGTTTTCTTATATGTAATGTGCGATAAATGTTTGTGAAAAGAAAGTGCACAGGGATGATGCTTTTCAACATCAACAACAAAAAGTGAGAATTAATCATTAGAAAATTTAGTCATCAAAAGAAAACTTCAAGTTAATTGAAAAAAGCAAAATTAAACTTTTTTCCTCACCTTCAAGCTGTTCCATTAAACCATGCTGGAAGACACAACGTCAATAAATACACACTTTATAAATAAATGTTTTATGCTTTTTAACTAAGAGGAAAATACTAATGGATGAAGACTACTGACATATGCTTTGATATATATCACATACCACATTCACATGATATCAACAGACAAAACTAAATTAAAAATAGTTTCTTCCATTTCTTGTCAATTACTTTGGAGACCTCTAAAACACATTCATAAGCAAATATAGATCGACACACATAACCATCTGTACTGCACGAGAAGACAGTTTGTTGTAGCAAAATTCTGGGGGGTCTTTAGAAACCTAAGATAGATTGTTGTTTCTTAAAACTAAAAAGGGATATAAGGAACATTAGTGTATAACTCATCAAGGTTTCATACTTGTCTTAAAGTAAATCAAATAAAATGATCAAACAAAAATAAACAAATAGATAGGTAATGTAAATATATAGATAGGGGCAACCCAAAGACATTTTGCTACTCACTAAATTGGCAACGCGATCCGGTGTACTTGGGGTCGGAGCACAGGCACACGGCCACACCCTGTTCCTCGATGCACGTTCCCCCGTTGGCGCACTGGACGTCCCCAGCCACGCATGGGTTCCCCGGGAGGGGGCAGCCGTCCAGGGTGACCCCCCTCATGACAAGGGTGCCGTAGACCTCGGTGGGGTTCAGCATCTCCCCCTGCATGTAGATGTTCTGCATACACCCCTCGAATCCTGCTGAGAGTGAATGGGTAGGGATACGGGGGGCCGGGAGGGGGGGAGAGGGGGACAAAAGGGGTAGCATTTATACATAATTAGCAAGGTTTTGGGAGTGTTGAGGGGGAGGACATGCAAACATGATAGGTAGGGAAGCAAACAGGGGATTGAATTTCGATATTAGCAAGGATTTGGGGTTTGTGGTTAAGCAAACATATGACATACATACGACATACAAAGGAATGGGGGATGGGAATCAAAAGGGGGAGCATTTAGACATAATAAGCAAGGTTTCGGGAGTGCGGGCCAGGGAAGGACATGTGCAAACATGATAGGTAGGGAAGCAAAAAGGGGATTGAATTTCATAAAATTAGCAAGGATTTGGGGTTAATGGTCAAGCGAATATGACATACATGTATGAAAAATTGGGGGAGGGAAGCAAAAAGGGTGTGGCATTTACGCATTAGCAAGGTTATGTGTCGGGGGCAGGACATGCAAACGTGATACATTGTAGGTGGGGAGCCAAAAGGTTTATGGTCAAGCAAAAATGACATATAGAATAATTGGGTGAGGGGTAGCAAAAGGGGGTGACATTCCAACATTAGCAGGTTTGTGAGGGGGTGAAGGACACGCAAAAGCGATGAAGGTAGGAAGGCATAATAGGATGGCAACAATTGTCAAGATTTTAGGGATGGAAAAAATAAAAAGAGGTGGAGCAAAAAATTGAAGCATTACCAAACAAGAGTTATGGGGGGGGGGGGGGGGGGGTTGTGGTAGATACACCATAGAAAAGGGTGCATCATTGGTAGGGATGAGCCAGGGAGGTTAAAGGGGTTGGCATGTTTTAGAAATGTTTTAGGGAGGGTAATCGAAATTGGGGTAATGAAAAGAGAAGACAGTGTTGGAAAATGTGACAGGTGTGGATAAGGGAGTGAGATAATAATGGGGTGGCATCCATTAACGAGGATTAAGACAGAGATGTAGAATGGAAAGGAGTAGGAAGGTAACGAGAAAGCATGTATAAGAAAGGTTATGATGGATGATATTAGGTGAACGGGGTTGAAAACAAGAAACAAGACGCAAGAAGCATTAGGATAGGTTTGGTTTTAGAGGGATACATTGGTACAGGTGTAGGGTACAGGAAGGGGAATCGAGGTAGAGAAAGAAGCAAAAGAAACTTGTGGGTAGGAATTTATCGGAATATAAGCAAATATTTCCTCTTAGCGGCTACATAAGTGGGAGGGGCAGAACGTATACTACTCACGAATGGGCAACACACAAACACAATTCCCTTTATACCTTAATTGTATCAATCATAAGTCAGTTTTGAAGTTTATTCTTCCCTCAATGAAATATAAATATTTGTATTTCATTTAAATTTGAATGCATAACTGGAAAAGATTTGCATATATCTATAATAAATTGAATGTAGATTTCTGAATTGCAGATTCTACTATATGAATGCCCTTAATCATAACTTTGTGGCAAAGTAAATAAACACTGAAAAACTGCATCATTGAAGCAGACACTGTGTAACTTTTAGCTTTCTATAATCTACATATTTTTCATTTAAACTGACAGAGTGGTAAGAAATGCAACACAATGATTACTTTGATAGAAACAGCTCAGAATGGTTTGCAAAATTGTGTCAAAATTATGTACACTAAATCTAGCATTTATAACAAGCCGAAAAAAATCTTCATAATAAAGAGATTTTGTAGTAATGAAAATGGTTGAATCTAAGATAATGAGATGAATAATTACAACAAATTGCAAGCTAATACTAATATTGACAAACAAATGAATTGGTATTAAATGGTATTTAATGCACAAGAAATATGTAATAGCTACTATGAATAGAAACTAATTGTTTTCCCCAAAATAAATTGAAGATGAATGAAATTAAGAAAAATAATGAAAATAGTTGAGAAATAAGATGTTCTTTGCTGTCTTGGGCTAGCATATACAAATACATTGCAAGATTGTGCTACTGACTAATTAGCTGATGATGAACTAGCTTTTTGGCCTAGTCCCACTGCACAGTTTCTCTTCCGTCTTCTATCCGACCAAAATGTGGCAAAACGGTCATTATCTAGCAACAAAATACATGTAGCCACGGTCGAACAAGCAGACATCGGAAATGGAACTAAATTAAAAGGATCGTAATAGTCCATTCCGAACTTGGTCTGCATCATTTTGTTTTGTAACAGTATCTGCATGTACCTTCCAGGGGGGTGTTTCACAAAGATCCTAAGTTGATCTTAACTCTAAGTTGGACTTAACAAGTATGGAAAGCCATATGATTAGTTTCTTTGAAAACAAATTTGAAAAAGTCCTTTTAAAAGGCATTAAATGTTGTTTCAATTCATAAATATGTTTCTATTATCAAAGAGATTTCATGTTCTTCATGTAAACTTTATGAAAAGTCTAAAATACTTGCATTTTTGCTTTTTAGTATATTTTATTCCCAAGGCTACAAATGGCTTACCATACTTTTTAAGTCCAACCTAGAGTTAAGTTCAACTTAGGATCTTTGTGAAACACCCCACAGATGTCAAACAGATATGAAACGGAAAGATAAATGGTGCAGTGGGACTAGGCCATTATGATGCAAATTTTTGCTAAAGAAGTAAACAAAATGGCTGCAGGATAAATCATAAATGGCAGGATGTGATGAGGAGAAAAAGAAAGAAAATAAATAAATGCAATAACAAATATATGTAAATGAGTGTGAAATAAGAACAGAAGAATGCGGTGTGATATACACAAAATAATGTGCAGTTAATTCATAGAAATTCAATAGACTTGCAGGTTAAAACGATGATTATAGATAGACAATTTTGAATAAGTGAAATGAGCAATTAAAAGTGCTTGAAATGCATTAAGTGAATGCTCTTTTGCATTAAGTGAATGCTCGTTTACATTCACAAATTAATGTCAGTGAAACTATCTCATAGCAGTCCTATGTTAAATGGTAAGTTGGTGACAACCGTGTGATGTACAAAGCAGCTTCATCAAATAAATGCATGAAGACTAGTATGAATACGAAATGAAGAAATTAAAAACAGATCCAATGTGATTTTACTTGCAACTTAATCAGATATGCAGAAATGAAGGAAAAGTGTGAAATGAAATTTACAGCTTGATGCAGGCTTAGAGTATACAACTTAATCAAGTTCTTCCAATTCACTTGTTTAGGGGTCCCAAAATCATGACTACTTGCGCTTAGGGATGTCAACAAAAATGACTTGTATAGAATAGCAAATTGTGATTAAAAATACTTGATTTCTCTTGGCAAATATGTGGTTAGGGTACTTCTTGATAGTCATTGGGAACACACATAATTGGAGAGAGGACTCCCAGGAAATGTATTGGGGTTCTTTTACAATTTGGGGGGGGGGGGTCTTAGAGGGAATGGGGTTAGCACTTACCCTTGCCGTTCCAACCTCCAAGGTAGACAGCGCCTCGTGGACGCAGAGCCTCAAAGAAATCAAAGCTTACGGACTCCTTGTCTAGCACCACTGTTACATTGCTGTAATACAATAGCATGAAAGTAATGAATGAATGCTCGAGGGGGAATTGAAAAGGAATAGACAAGGTGGAAAGTGACCCACAACCTCAGATCCTCAAAGAAACTGAAGCTTCTGGACTCCTTGTCTAGCACTACTGTGACATTGCTGTAAATAATGAATGATAGTGTGCTTGATTTATAAATATTATTTCACTTAATTGCAAAATAATATCATCTCTCAGTGCTTTACACTATTTAATTACCCCTACTATAGGATACAATAACAGTCCAAACCAATGTGCACCATTTCAGCTCCCTGAGGAGAATTTCTTCCAAGTGGCTCATTATATGCTCCCGGTGGAGCTGAGAAAGCCGAGCGCAAAAAAATAATGATGTGGGTGTGAACTGGACTAACAAAGATATCTATCTCAGAAACTCAATGAAATTAAAACTTGTGGCCTCCTTGGAACAAATACATTGATGTACTGTAAGACAGTTACATGAAAGTAATGAATAGACTGTGGCAGTAAGATGCATCTTGAGTGTCGGTGCCTAAACATGTCTCAAATGCATGATCTTTGCAAGAGAAATCCCTTCATCTGTGGGGCTTACATACAGGAAAAACGTGATTAGTCTTGATCAAGAATAAGCAGAGATTGATGTATTTACCTTTCTGTGACGGTGAGGTTGACAGTGTGCCACATGCCATCATGTAGCCTGGATCCCAGGGTTTCGATGTAGTCCAAACTCAGGGGAACATGTGGGTCCGTTCCTAGCTTGACTTGGAGGGTACCATTTAACAGATCAAGCTGAAAAAATGAAAAAAACAAATGTTAACATATTTCAATTGATGACTATACTAAAATGTGAAGTTACCATGCATCCTAGATACAAGTGCTCAGGTACAGGGTGGCCCCCCAAAAAACGGAGCGGGGTACTTGCCATAATAAAGACAAATGATGACTAGATTCACGGGATAGGGCATCTTTTACAAAGAAAAATGATGCAAGGACAGCAAATTTGGTCGAGTAGTTTTTGTTTTAGGATGTCGTTAAGTGAGACCATGTCAGGTTCCCATGTTTGTCAATTTTTACCGAGTCAGTGCCTGATAAATCTCACTTACTGCCCGTCATAGCATCGAGTAATGATCAATGCGTGTGCCATTGTTTGTACCCTTCTTTGCTCTACACAGCTGAATGCACATACATATGCCCGTAGGTATATGAGTTAAGAAACAAAATCAGAATGGTCCTACTTACTGTTAGTCTGCCCTGGTGGGTTTCGTTCATGTAGACATGGCCTGTAAGCATCAGGGATGATGTGTTGGCTGTGCGGAACTCAAAGCTAAAAATGCAGCATAGAGAAGGAGAAGCAAAACAAATGTTATTCAACCATTAACCCGAAGTAAAAGAAATAAAAAATATATACCAACAAGATAATGATGGTGTACACTCATTGTTACCATTATCATCCTATTCATCATTGTCATTGTCATCATCATCAACATCATCATCGTCATCATCACCATCAGCAACGCCATCACCTTCATCATCATCATCATCATCACCATAATCATCATCATTATCATCCTCGTCCTCATCACCATTCATCATCACTATCACCATCATCCTTATCATCATCATCATCATCATCATCATCATCATCATCATCATCATCATCATCATCATCATCATCATCATCATCCTTGTCCTCAGCACCATTCATCATCATCATCATCATCATTACCATCATCCTTATTATCATCATCATCATCATCTCACCTGAGGCTCAGGTCTGCATCCAACCAGCCCTCGAGGTGGACGTACGACTCTGGCGTTGGGAAGGTGATCGGCACCACATCGATGTCCAAACATTCAAAGGTTGGTTTCCCTCCTATGAACGAGATCCTGGTCGATGACTCCGCCTGGAGGGAGCTGACGACGTCAAAGTGGTTGATGGAGACCTCCTTCATGCAGCCTGCAAAGTTGGTGCTCACTGGAAGACCTGTCATGGACAAATATAATGGAAAGTGGATAAAAATACACCTGTATACACGTTGCACATTCAGCTCTCAATCCAAAGATTACATGCATTCTCCATAAACTCAATTGGTCAAGGTATTTTCTATACCTACCAGTCAAATGTGAATGAGTTAAACAGAAATATTCCATGGTTTACAAGTAGTGCATTGTGTTGATTTGATTAATAAAAGGAATTAGGAATTTGTCAGTCATTGCTTTCACAGCATATTGACATCTGTGACCGAGAGCACGATCATGACCCAGGACCAGCCCTAGTTCCACTGATCTCTAGATATCCTTGTGTTATCCTTTACGGTTGAATGAGCAAGGGTGGTATGTGTGCTCTGCTACGTTCTGTTGTTTTGCATGCAATTCTAGCATATTGACATCAATGAGTTAGAGCCAATGATGCTAATTACCGTGGTAAATGTCGCTGGTCCGTAATCGAGCCCCTGCCCCCTGAGCCAAATGGCATCTAAGGCAGAAATCGATATGGCGTTAGAAGTCAATATTTGGCCAACTCAAGTTTTGCATACCCTCTTGTAGGTTGGAAGCTTCTCAACGCGATGCCAAATTTTCATATTTTAGAATAATCATGACTAATTTTGAGAAAATATATCAAAAAATTGAAGATAGCAACATTTGTTTTCTATGTACAAGGCATTCAAACCTTTAACATGATTACCCCCGAAGTACACAAAGTGACTTAGTACATTTCTCTTTCTCAACCGATGGTGTTAAGAAATAGTGACCTACCTGGATAGCCATCCATGCTCTCTCCGCCTCCGATCTTAGCCAGGGGGTCGAAGGTGAATGCCGTGTTGACCCCCGTCAGGGTCTGGTTCATGGTGCTATTGTCAACGGTCACCATGACCAAGCGGTCAACTTGCTCCACGGACACAAAATGCCACCTGGAATATGAACATAAGAAGAAAACAAATTATAAATTTAAATGATAACAGGTAATGACAAATTTAGTGTAATATTTAAGAAGCACATGATTTTAAAGACAAAATCAACGTTTTGTTATTAAAATCGGTTCAGAGCAGCTAAATTATTATTTTTTAAATATATCCGATTGAAAATAAATGTTGGGCCTCAACATTTATTTCATATTTTAAATAATGCCTCAGAGGCATAATCCAAACTATACCAAATTACCATTTAAATTGTTTTTGTTGTATCTATTGAATCAAATTTTTAAACTATTACATCACATTCACAATATTTGATAAGAAATGGTTTTAACTTTTAGGTGTCTAGAGGGCGCCCTATTGTGTTTTTGAATGAAAACTGCCAACTAACTTGTCAGTTTATACGCTTTAAATTGAGCATGATTGAAGTTGTAAAATGATATTGTACAAGATTTAGCTACTGAAATTCAACTTGACCGACTATCCCTTTAATATACATGTAAGACCTTGTGACAGATGCTCTTTCTTCACAACTGTCAAAGATGGCTATATCCATATTTACGTATTTAGTCCACATCACTACAATTATTTCTTCCTCCACAACTGATTCAGAACTCTGACATTGTGTTTTCACGTGATGACCCTATTCCTCTCAGCAGTAAATGAGTTGCTTCTTCCTGTAGTTGTTGTTGTTTTGTGTTTATTGGCGTTCTTCATTCATATTGAATATTTAAGCCAATCTATTTTTCTCCCTTCTTTTCTCTTTTTTTTTCCAACTCAAATTATATGCTCCTTTTAAAATATATATAATATTTATCTTTCTATAGATATAAACATTTTTTTTTCTTCATATAAAAAAAATTAACCAAATAAATTTGTTGAGAATATAAATACGGGGGATGGATCTCTTATCCTTGCCCGCTTTATTGTCATCTTCTGGCCAACCGGGCTCTGTGTACATTAGCTATTTTATATCCTTCTTCCAGTCTCCAATACAAGTCAAACAATCATGATGTTCTTATCGTCGGGTGAGAATGATAAGGTTGTTAACCAGCTCAACTAGACTTTAAATTGGTTGTGCTATATATATGTATCCGCCATTGCGCGTCATGTGCAGATTGATTGTGAGTGTGTCCGATGACCGGGTTAATAATATCATGATTGTAAAGCGCTTAGAGATGATTATCAATCATATTAGGTACCATATAAATCTAAACATTATAATTATTATTATTATATTATTAATTATAAATCTAAACATTATCATTATTATTATTATCCTAGACCCAAGCCCAAGTATTTTGGGGACCAGTCCTGAATGGGTTTAGTTAGATTTGGCTAAATTGAGTTATGCAAGGCATCTTGTAGGTTGGAGCTTCCTCAATCCTCTACATAATGCAACATTTTCAGAGATTCTAAAATATCCCATAGACCGTGTACATATCCCACCATGTTTCCATAGTCATCAAGGGGTTATAGACTAGACAAATATTGTAAGGATATAGGTCTGTAATATGATTATTCTTTTAACAACAATTTGTCATTCCAACAAAAAAAGGGGTTCCAAACTGTTTAAATAAAGTATAAGTCTAGATGAACTTCCTTTAAATAATACTAATTGCCAGTCTGACATTTTAATTGAGTGTTAATTAGTACGCTCTCGTTATTTCTTCCTGAAAATCGCTGATTCATTCCACAGACACTCACAGCCGTGTCAAGGTGGAAGGTATTAATACAATGTCATCATAACATGGATTGTTTCCAAGATTTGTGCAGAGCTTAATTACTGTCAAAACATCATTAATGCTTTTCATTTATTGTTTGAAGGTGAATTAGTAATCTACTAGGGGTCATATCAGAAATTGCGATTATAAACTACAATTATTTCTTACATGAATACAATACAGTACTCTTAGTTTCCTGCAATTTAATTTAATCTGCAGGATAGTTCTTAGTTAAAGTTCTTAGTTAAAGTATTTATTAATATGTAGGTCTATGGCAAGCCTCCACACTAACTTATATTTATACTTGCCCGTTTGGGCAAGTGAAGTCATGATTTTTAAAAGTTGACTTGCCTGAAAGGTTATTTTACATTCAATGTGAAAAAAAAGACAAATTAAATGTCCTAGGTAGCTTGATCTGCTTGACAAATTTCTCTCTTTGTTTGTAGATGAGATTTACACACAAGGAATTACATTTTCCCTCTAATAGTTGAACAGAGATAGTAGTTGCCTGTTCGGGCAACCAAACTCGACCATTTATGAAATTTCACTTGCCCGAAATAAATTTACACTTGCCTCGGGCAACAGGGCAAGTGCTAGAAGTGTTGAGCCTTGCTTCATTTTGTACAGGAATTGCAGGTGAGTTTGTAATAAATTGTAAGGCTTTGTATCCCTATGGGCATACTGGATGTTATAGTTCTAATTAAGGCCCATGTAGTATATATTCCTTGATGAATTAGAGCAAGAAAGTTAGGCAGAGTACCACAAATTGGGAATATGCAACTTAAAAAAGAAACTTCATTATGTTTAACAATTGCAGGATGGCTCATACCTACTTAAATCTAATGCCTTTGTAGGACTATGGGAATATTGGGTGTTCAAGTTGTAATTAAAGCCCATGTAGTATATTCCTTCATGGATTAGAGCAAGGAAGTTGGGCAGAGTACCAACAATTGGGAATATGCAACTTAAAAGAAACTTCATTATGTTTAGCAATTGCACTGGATGTTCCTACTTACTTAAATGTCACGCCTACATGTATGTAGGACTATGGGAATACTGGATGTTCAAGTGGTAATTAAGGGCCATGTAGTATATATATTCCTTGATGGATTACAGCAAGGAAGTTGGGCAGAGCACCGGCCTAAAGCGGCTGTTGAAAATAAGAAGGGTGTAACCGTGATACCCAGAACAGGTGGCTGCGTGTGTAAAGAAGCTGTGAAAGTTGTTATAAGTTGGTTCTATGCATAACCTATCCAGCCTTTTTATATTGATCTAGCGGTAAATGTCCATTCAATACAAGTATACACTACCTATCAGTGTTTTTTTCCATTCAGGCAATGTAACCATGCAAAGTCAATGGTTTTCAATTTAGACTTGTACATTTAATGCTACCATCTATGTATGTTAGCAAAGTCAGTGGTTTCCAATCCAGACTTGTATAGTACATTTGGGGCTACCATATCATTATGTAGGAAAAGTCAATGGTTTTCAATTCAGGTTTCTATTTTGATGCTACCATACATATCATTAAGTAAGCGAAGTTGGTGGTTTTCAATTCAGACCTGTGCATTTGGTGCTACCATACTGAATACTACACATCATCAGGCGCGTGTTATCCCACTTTGGCATGTTCAAAAACGTTGATGCTACTACTGTACACGCTAAGTACAATTACAGAGCCCAAGCACACGTGGTAAAAACAAAGTAGATTTCTATAAATAATTCCCATAGATCAATGTCACCGCTGATAACCTATCAAGTCGTGACTATCTGTCCGTTGACCTGTATTATTTGTATTATTATTATTAATATGTTAATTTGTTTTCAGTACTCTGAAAAAAGTGCATTGAATATACTGTTAATCATGCAATACCCTTCATTTTCACTGCTATCTCAGTGCAGCTCCACATCAATTTTGTTTCTATTTGCACATTTTTGGAGGCCCCACTCCTCATCCCCCCCCCCCCCCCGCTTCTTCCCCCCTCCTAAAAAAAACAACAACAACATAAATATATATTTTCTTTTTAAGTTGAAGTAACCAATGAACATGTTTCATGTAAATTATTTCAATTAAACAACATCAATCTGTGTCTGTCTCATTTTGTATGCCTATGCATAGACGCTGTACAAAATTTAGGTGGCCACCAAACCAAAATCTTATTTAATTTGCAGTGGACCGACATACATTTTCGGTGGGCCCGGGCCAACGAGCCCCTGCTAATGACTATCTGGCAATTTCCATGACAAATCTTGCATTACTGGTGCAATCCTCAAACTGCATGCAAATTTGCAATTAACAACTATTTTACATAATGTATTAATATTAATATGACAAATTTATGTAGTGCTTAAATGGATCGTTGAGTTTTGGTAGAGAGGGCACTAGACTACTTTTTTTTTTGTGAGGTAATGAAAAACTGAGTGTAAAATTTAAAAGAGCATAATATTTAAATAATAAAATCATCTTTGTTTGATCAAAATCGGTTCAGAGATGGCTGAAATATCCATAAATATAACAATTTGTAATAAACCTGGGGCCCCAGGTTTATTAGAGAATTTTGAACCAGCCGTTAAAAATTAAAAAAAATGCTTCCTCTTTTCCAAAAGTTACAAAATAGGTATTTAAATAGTTGTTGGTTATTTCTCTATCTAATCACTATTTCAACAAAGCATCACATGCACAATATTTTATTCAAAATGGTTGAAACCGATGAGTGTTTAGAGAGCGCCCTCTTACGTTTTAACGGCTCTTTTTTTAATGATAACATGATCTTTACTACGTCATTTGTAATGTTGTGTTCCTTTCTAGTTATAACTATTAGTTTGTAATGTAATGATGCAGGTTTTGGTTACTAAAATTCAGTTTCACCAAAACTGTACTCTCCTTACAGAACTCAACTATCCCTTTAATGCAAACAAGCCACAAACGCTTTAGAAAAGAAAAGAGTATACAGAGTGTCAAAATAGAGAGGAGTTCGAACTATGACTGGTAATGTTGTTTGAAGAGATGATTTTTTAAATTATCTTTGAATGACTTAATTGAGGGAGAGTTTTGACCAAGTTAGGCAGAGCGTTCCATAGATATGGTCCAATGAAAGAGAAGGTCCGTTCACCATAAGATCTGGAGAGCCATAGGTGTACTGAGCGGGGGTGTTTGGGGTGTTCAACACCCCCCTTTAGCAAAAAATGACTGTATTAGGTACATAAACACACCCCAACTACGCCATTAAATGAAGCTAAAACAACCCCCTTGAAAAAACTCCTGGGTACGATTATGTGGAGAGCACATATAAGATGTTAAATGTATTTATTGTGGTCTATATTCATGATTGTATAGGTATCATTTGTACAAAGGGCCCATGGAAAAGGGTGCCAGATCACTGATGGGGCAACAATGTTGAAAAGAGACAGAATGAATAAGTAAATACATACAAAAATAGTAATTTCAGGAGAGAAAAAACAGAATGATAATAAACATGCCTATGACTATTTGCCTCTTGTTACATGTATGTGGATATAACATGCTCTTGCTCACTATTATATGGATTCATAACAATTCATTGACCACAACTCTGCGCCCTATTTCATAAAACACTTTCAATTGTTGTGAATGTCCAATTATTGTAAATACTACATCAACAGCCTATGAATATGGAGCACGATAGCTGTTTCTTTAGAGTTTAGTAGGTAAACTACAATTGGAAGAACTTTAAGGGGGCCCTATACCTGCAAATAGGTTTTTTCATAAAAAAAAAAAATGTAAAGTAAAGTTTACTTCTTGCAGCATTCATAGCTCATACACTTTGACGAGATTAAATGGCGCTTCACAAATTGGGTCGAAGGTCAAGGTCAAGAGGTCATTCCCACTCAACATGTAAACTTACGCATTGTCGTTGACAACTCCAAGATTCATGAACTCGATGATGTCTGTGGTGCTGTATTTGATGGCGACAGAGAGCTGGCTGTCCTGAATGTACACTGAGAGGTAGGTCTGGATTGGCAGAGCTCCGACTGCATAGTACAGCACTGCTGAGTGGTGGGTTGGGTTGATCTGAGGTAGGAGGCAGATATAAGGACATTTGTCATTGGTTTAAAATCTATAAGAGGTAGGTTAGGATTGGCAGAGCTCCGACTGCATAGTACAGCACTGCTGAATGGTGGGTTGGGTTGATCTGAGGTAGATGGCAGATATAAGGACATTTGTCATTGGTTTAAAATCTATAAGAGTTAGGTTAGGATTGGCAGAGCTCCTACTACATAGTACAGCACAGCTGATTGGTGGGTTGAGTTGATCTGAAGTTGGAGACAGATATTAACGGAATAATAATATACTTGATTTATATAGCGCCTTATATGATTGATAATCTCTATTAGCGCTTTACAATTATATTATTAGCTTGGTCATAGGATACAATGCAATACAATTAAAGTACAGGACTTCTGATTAGTGGGTGAACAACAGTTCTTTTTAGAACTTCAAGAAAGAATTATCTGCTCAGGATGGGTATATTAACTTTGTTGGTGTATTTTTCCAACCAATCCTTAACCTGTTCGCTACGATTTTATGAAATCTCCATAGACTTTGTACACAACCCACTCGGTTCCTGTGGTCAAGGGGTTAACCTGTTCACTACAAGAGTTTGTGATTCCAATAAGAGTTAATATAGGGCCCCACAGGTTACTGTAGTTAGTAGGTTAAGTTGAAGGGAAGCAAAATGCTGCAACGTGTTCATTATGTAACCCATAACTTCATAAGTGCATAATTATTTATCACTTCTAGTCATAAATGTCCTCTTTGGTAACACTGATAATGGAGAGAAAATAAATTCAACGTTTGTGAGGCAACTTTTATCTGTTTTGCCTGACCACGGGAGGCTGCCATGTTTTCCAATGGTACATAATTATGAAACATCATGTGAGTGTGCACTAACACAAGCTGGATACGTAACCACTGCTTTATAGTCTGCTGCTATGTCAGTGGTAACGTGAACGGCTTTTGCCATCATTTGGCTTCCCTTTCACATACTTCATATATTTACCTTGAATTTCATGCTGATAAGGTTCTGGGCACTGTAAGTGTCCTGAGCACCGAGGTACAAGGTGTAGGTCAGATACTGGAACCCTCCTAGGGTTAGGGGTGTGGCACCTGTAACAAAAAAAGTAAGAATGGTAACCACGGATACATTACAAACAGTATCATGCTTTTCTAGTACGTTAGCTTAACACAAATTTACAGTATAACCATCAATTGCAAAATGATAGACAATATTAGGTCGTATACTGGAAACCTCCTAGGGTCAGTGGCGTTGCACCTGTAACAGAAAATTAAGAATGGTAACCATGGATACACTATGCATGTCATACATTACAGTAGGATGGTTTCACACACTTTAACATTCCATTGATAGGATCAATAATAGTGGACAAAATTAACTACTGATTTTTAAAAAAACCTGAAACCTGAAAAAGCCATAGACTGTGTGATGGAATTGTTGCTACTTCAACCCTATTCTCACTTCTTAGAACCTGACATCGGTAGATCTCCTCCCACCGATGAAGAAACGCTCCCAAGGCTGTGCTTTTCAGGAAGATAATGAGACAAAAGATGCCAATATGCAGGTTTCTGAGGGGTATTCACAGGAGTTTTCATCAAGGAGGTCCTGGAGGACCTCGGGAAGAATGCCGAAAAGTGTGTGGCTGCATGTAGATGAGGATTATGTGGACAAATGAACATCTGTCTATATTTTAAAATCGATGTTGCACCTTTACTCCTTCAAGGTCGGGCTATGAACTTTTTGAACGCCCCTCGTACATTATAGAATACTGTTTCAGAATTTGCCTTGTTGAGAGTAAGCCATACTTGGAATATCATTTGCTGTTCTTGTTAAGAAAAATTGTTAAAGAGATAGTTGAGTTTTGGTCGAACTGAATTTTATTAACCAAAACCTGCATCATTACATAACAAACTAATAGTTACAACTCCACCATGCTCGAAAGGTACATGCACGTATACACATTTAAAAAACGACTAAGCAAAAAGCCTGTTATCATTAAAAAAGAGTCATTAAAACTCATTTTTCATAAAAAATTTTGCATGTTTTGTTAAAATAATGGTTAAATAGAGATATCATCAACAACTATTTAAAAACCTCTTGATTTTTTTTGGAAGAAGTGTACATAAGCGTTTTATGTATTTTCTTAAGAGTCAAGATATCGCCTGACTAGACGATATATAAATAAAATATTTTGAAATCAAATTTTACAACTATGAGAGCATTCGAAAGGGTATGATTCTCATTGTACATGTTTTTATTCAATGAACTTTCAAATGGAATTAAAACCAACCAAAACCCTTACAATTTTTTTTTTTTCGGGGAGTACCAATACTCAAGTGTACCTTTAAGAATTTGCAATACACACTTGTATGTGAGGTTTCATAATTTGTCGTGTTGGGAATATAATCTCATCATTTGCCTTTCTTGTATTAAAAGAAAAGTGTCATGTATTTGGAATATATTGTTTCCTCATTATAGCTGATGATTAGAATGTACAACACGCTTGTATAAAGGAAGACTGCATTAACACTTAACAGACTAGCTTGGTCCGTGGATCAGACAGTTCATCTGTTAGGGAAGTTAGCGCAGACTTATTAAAGTGATCCATTCACTTTTTGAGATTTAAACAAAAATGATAAGTTGAAAACTTCAATAATTTACAAAATTATTGTACAAATCTTCTGACTGATATGTGATATTTTCGTAGAAAAATTTTACCATGTGAAATAAGTGCAAATTGATGTCAGATTGTATCTCTGGTCATTTGCATGAAGTATCCAAGTTCGGATACTTTTGTCTACAATCAAAAATTGTTCTGGAATGTTTTTCAATTCAATCTTAAATATCTCCATAATTAGGGAGACATTTGAAAAAATCAAACCATATTTAATTCTTCAGTCATAAGCCAAACAACAAGATACAAGAGAAGTGTGAAAGCTCCAAGTGATTTTGGTTGAATTTGACCAAAGTTGATTAATCCCTTTAAGCATTCCTTCACAGGTAGCTGATGGCATTGTCACGTGTCACGTGTGTGAGCGACGAGAAACCACCGCGATTGTGACTCAGGGTGGCCTTGCATGTGACTAGTCCATGGAGATATCATATAGACTGTGGCGTAGCCAGGAATTTTGCAAAGGGGGGGGGCTTCAACCTGTGAGCTAGTAAGACGCTTTGAGCGGCATGGTCATGTCTTAGGGCCTCTGTCAGGGGTCCAGGGGGCGGAGCCCCTTGGAAGCTTTTGGATTTTAGATATTGAGAGCCCCAAAATCAAAGACAATATGCAAAATGAAAAGGCCAGGGGGAAGGCGGGGTGGGGGGGAGGCTTGGGCCAAGGAGCCCCCTCCACCCCCCTTTGCTACACCACTGCATAGGTGTGTAGCTTCATATCATGGCCTTACGCAATGCAAGGACATCAGTCCTTTTTTTATGTATTCCTTCCTTTAATTGTCCCAGTTCCTATGTTATCTGTAATTTAGTATAATTTGGGAGTGCTGCATGTGACTGGTAGACAGAGAGATATCATAGACTGCAACATGGCTAGGGAGATATGAGGGAAACCCCCATCAGAAGCATATGGGCAATTCCACGAAAAATTTTACCCAATGGTGAGAAAATGAAATTCATGTGACAGCCTTGATAACTACTGGAGAGTAATGAGGAAGGACCATATTTTGATGACTAAATGAAGAAAGTTTGAAATTCAAAGCAGAATATTTTTTTTTTTGCCATTAAAGATGGACAAAATTTGTATGCATTGACCCCCCCAAAATGATGAAATTTGCATGCATTGTTTGTAAAATGAATATAAAAGATATGAGTCACTTCAGAACAATAATTCTACTTCTAGGGTATAGTTTAGGCCTTGTTTTAATACTATACAAAAGGAAATTGTGTGAAATTTTCTACTTTCTGAAAACTGTTCTTTTATTAAAAAAAGTTTTTTTACAAGCATGAGTTCAAATTTAATTTTCAAAAATATTTGATGGTTTGTCGAGAAATAGCGTCACCGACATTACGTTACGGACATTACATACACAGTGAAAAGTATACAAAAAGCAGAGGTATAATTTGTCATGCATTTTCCCTTATTTAAATGTCCTACTTTAACCAGGAAATAGATAATCCTAAGAAACAGAGGGGCTAATAACTTCCTAGTTCAAGTTTTATTCAATTTTACCAGTTATCAGATTGTGAACTTCAAGTCTCTACTCTAAACTATTTGTAAAGCTCAATTCATTGCTCAATTTGAACATGCATGTCTTATTAATCAATGAAGATTTAACTAGAACTTACTGGGAGAAAAAAGAGACGGTTAAACTTCATAAAGTGTGATTGAATTGCAAAAATTGCACTCTTTGTGCATGATTTTCCATGTAATAATGTCCATGACGTTTACCATATTTTTTCTTTTTTTTTCCTTTTTCCCGATTTTTTTTTGGCAAAACAACATTGTACCTCATCAAAATTATATAATATTGTTTTAAATAGTTAAACATATGGTTTAAAACACTCTTTTTTTTTATTATTCAAAACAAATTAATATGCAATTGCAAAATATTTATAAAATCTAACTTGAATTCAATTTATCATTGTCTTGTCTTTAATTTACAACCTAAATCGCTTTTGTGAGGTCTCAAAACTCACAGACTTTTGCAAAGATGTTTATGGATGCAAAAAGTCATGTCCAAAAAATGTAATGTCCGTGACGGCACACATTTTGCAGAATTACTCAGTAACGAATTGGATAAATGTTCTGAATACTTAGCCAGGATATTGCTTTGTAATCAAAGTAAACGTTACACATTAGCTACAGGCATGAATTAGTAGTGGCATTGGAAAGTCATGAAAATTCTCTGATTTGTAATGTCCGTGACGCTGGAGTTGCCCATATGATCTTGGCCTTATGTCCCATGCAGTCATACATTCCCATAAAGCCCTCGAGTAAGAGCCAAGTATTTGTATTTTTGTGGAATGCAATGAAACGGGCTATTCAGTGATGACTTTATTTCAATTTATAACAGCGCATAGAGACATACGTGATATGCGCGTTATAAATACATTATCATTACCATTATTATCAATAAGTGGAAATTTGTGACAATGCATGCATGGCAGCACTGGGTAACTGTACATGCCACTAATGGAAAGGCAGAGCTGAAATTTCAAATTGCTCAAAACTCTGCCAGGACATGACAATTTTGATATACAGTGAAATGAATGGCCAAAGTATCTGACGAGGCTGAAATGAATGGCCAAAGTGTTTAACGAGGCTGAAATGAATGGCCAAAGTGTCTAACGAGGCTGAAATGAATGGCCAAAGTGTAAAATGAGGCTAAAATGAATGGCCAAAGTGTCTAACGAGGCTGAAATGAATGGCCAAAGTGTAAAACGAGGCTAAAATGAATGGCCAAAGTGTCTAACGAGGCTGAAATGAATGGCCAAAGTGTCTAACGAGGCTAGTTCATGACTACTCTGTGGCTATTCATGGGTTTTCTATTTTACAGGGTGTTTATGGCGTCATAAAATAATCGTTGTTTAATCAACTTTGAATAGGAATTTTGTACCTAGAGGGCACAGCTTTACAGGTACATGTATGTGTCACTTAAACATTACTCGATACGTATTGTCACAAATGTCGGGGTTCGGATCGACAAATGTAATGGGGGGATGAAGAAGAAGATGATGATGATGATGATGATGATATTGTATAGTTTCTAAATCACTTAATCGACCATGGTAGCGTGGCTCTCGAAATAAGGCACAATTGTAACGACTGTATTCCTGTAATATTGTTTCAGCTCATGGCTGGTTTTATTCAATATAAACTACAACATCTCAAACATGAATCCACGACTTGACTCAATCGACAGACCGACCCATAGCCTGGGTGGTGTATCAACTCTGATAACAACTAGAACTCGGAATATCAACTCTGATAAGAACTACGATAATAACTCCGAATGCAGCTCCGATAATCACTGCTCAATTTAAATCGCGCTCCGCCTTTTATATGGCTTATCTTCAAGCTAGTCGACCTCCGATCGCAGACTCGCAAGTCCGACCCAGAGCGAAGGACGGAGTGTGACCTCGACTACACGAGGGCAAACTCGGGCTTCCGCGCATGGGCAGTCGTAAGGACGGCACGCGATTCTCTGACCTCGACCATGTTGCTAGGGAACGCGCTCTCGTCCGGAGAGGAGAGTGCGACCTCGCTGTTACGCAACGCGGGGTTATTTGCATTTCCAAATCTCCGGAAGACGGAGAGCAATTCTCACGCTGGGCCAAAAGACAATAACTAACATAGCGCAAGGACAAGCGAGCAAGGCCGCAAGAAAGGGGGAACAAACTTTCCTAACAAGGCCGCGCAGCGAGGCCGAAAAACAAGGTAATTAAACAGCCAAGGACTCGAGTTTTGTCATGTCAGCATTTTACATGAACATAAAAATAACTGATCTGTACAACACTCATATAGCATTTACAATAAACATAATGATGACTGAATGCATATTGGCATGATCGAATCAACTACGATAGAAACTGTACTATATACATGTATAATGATTCGTGTATACAGGAATACCTACTCAACAATTATTGTAAGCATAGAATGAATACACAGTATACATGCGGGATATAACATTTATATATAATCAGACTCAGAGGGCTTCATTACATTACGAATACACATATCCCAATACCTTACATCAACCCTGAGATCGAGTGGCCTATAACATGTGGTCTACTGTTTTATCAGTTATCTTTAGCCTTGAGTTACGCAATAGGGACGCTGTGATAAACTACTGAAACTACAACCTTGACGCGACTATGCTCATGAATATTCATTAATTGTGAGAGCTAGGAAGGACAGCGTAAAACTACTGACCAAGTCAAAAATAGAGAGAGAGAGAGAGAGAGCCAGTAGCCGAGGTCGAAGTAAACAAAACGAAAGACTAAAAGAGAGAGTGGTAGGAAGAGCGAGACTTGACCCTGAGCAAAGCGTCACATCAAGAAAGGGGAGGGGTAGCGATTACTCCGGGCCAATCAGAGCACAAGACGGTGGGGAACAGTGACCCTGAGTTGGTCAGTGCATGGCCTATACTGTATGAATGTGTAACTACACATACAGATTATCCTAAGTACAAAATACCACAATAATCACTGTTGCAAATCGCAACACTATCTCCTCCCTACGGAAAAATTCGCTGCCCTCAGCGATATAAGTAAGAACAATACTTTCACTGATATATACCTGCATATTCAAGTTCTAACTCACATACTAATCACACTAATCATACAAAATATGATACAAAATAACTAAAAACCTTCTGTAATCTATACACACGTTTCCATAACGAGAAAGTAAAAGACAGTAAATATAAAGATAAAAAGGAAGAAGGGGTGATTGAGAGGAGAGGACATCCAATTGGCATTGGAGGGAAGAGAAAGAGAAGAGGAAGGGAAACAGGGCGGATATAAATTGAGAGTCATAAAACAGGACATTAAATCATTACATACATGCAAATCAACAATATTCTTGAAACATAATCAACCAAACGTCACCAGTTGTATCACCATGTTCCATCACTAAAACAGAAACATGCGAATTATACACGAGCTCAACAACAACAAAAAATCTATATACTAGACATAGTCTTACTCAACAAAGACTACAATCTGATCACAGTCTAGCAAAAGTGTTAAAAAAATACAAAACAAGGCGAGTAACGGAGCGAGTGTATTGAGCAAACAGGGCAAAATGCATAAAAAAGGATAGTCGGTGAGAGAGCGAGAAGGGAGAAGAGGCGGAGAGAAATGAAGGAATATGCCCCCACGCAATCCCAAACTGCCGGGCGCACGTGGGTACATCAAATCTATACCTACGTTAGAACGAAATTATATATACGCCGCTCGCCCTATTACACGCATAGCTCCTTATACTACAGATACACCCGCTAACAAAAATACAAGAACAGCGAAACAAATCGTACTATTTACAGCGGAAAAGTGACATGTATGAAATTGAAAATAAGAAACAAGGAAACGATCAAAATTCAAGTACGTCTAAAAAGAGAACGTCCAAACACAAAATATAAACGTTGCACAATAACCGACACATCAAATTCCTGTTTACAACTTACAAGAATTATATACCAATAACTTCTTTAAGCAAAACACACGTTCGTTTACCACAACAAAACTTCTATGTTTACTCTACGTTCATTCTCTTTCTTTTTTTTGTCATAAATTTGTTTACGTTTCTTGTTTTCTTTAAATCAATCATGCATACCAACTTACTGTAACGAACCAACATTATACATACAACATGTCATAATTTTATCAAGCAGAAATAAAAAGGTTAAAAGTTAAAATGTATCCCTGGGCATTAAAGTTCATCATTGCCTAAGAATTAATAAGTTTATTCGACATGCAATGAATAGAGTTCCTTTTCTTCGCGAACAACAAGGGAAGGTCTATATAGTCCATTGTCTCAGCTTCTATGGTTAATTATAATAATATTATTCCTTTATAAATAATCGAAATTCTGACGATGATCACCACTGCAGCAATCCGGGTCTGGCCTAGACCCGCCGTGATCGATGCTCATGGTCGTGTTCGTCATGCACATACTACCTGGATATGGAGATAGTAAATTCCGAATGATCGCTTCCATGTCGCTGTTGTGGTCAACTTCTGCGTGGTTTATAAAACGTTCGCGGACGATTTATTGAAAGACGGCTTCCTACGGCCCGGAAAATTCCAGCGAAGGCGTCTGTGTAGGAGACGCAGGGCAGGTTGTCGTTTCGTACTTCGACCGCGTGATGGCATGCGATATCTAAATCTACACTATATAAATTACCGGGCTCGTTCCAACGTGCAATGTCCAACGGAACCTGGCAACGGCCCCTCATCTCCGATTTCGGCGCGACCACTTTTACAGATACCCAGTATGTTCCAACACATACCGGCTGTATCACAACGCGACTTAACATACAAATTAACCTAAACTACATATATCGCAACCTCGCTTCATAATCCACAACCGCAACGATGACCCCAAGGCTCCTCCATGTCGAAGACGATACAATTATTTCACTATTAATGCAAACTGACATGCATTATTTCTTCACAAATATATTAAAACAAGACTGTATCGCAAACAAGTCGCACTGCTAACTATTCACGTTTCACATACGTGATCAAAATAAATTTCACGAATCATATATCCATAAACAGATTTCCAATATTTTCTTTTCTCCAAACTATGTGTTAGGCTGAGGCCGATGACGTATATAATTTTCCCCTTGATGTCGCAGAATTACAGCAATGTTGCACATCGACATGCTATATGCTAGGTGATCCCGAGAGTGTACCAGTCGAACTCCTCATCTCCGCGCGCGAGAAGGGACGACGACGCCGCGTATGATGTCCGGCGTGTTGATTCCCGCGGCTCCTCACGACGAACTGCGGCATGACGACGGCGATGACAAGGGGTCGTCGAGAGGGTCGCTCCATCTCCATACACGCCAAGCCAGAAGCTTCTCCTCGAACTCGCCAAAATGACCACCAGCACCCACCACACGCCGAGCTTAGTCATGCTGGCCACCATCACATCCGGATCACTCGTCCAACTCATCCTCCGCGTGATTATGTCCATCTCCAAGCATAGCGATCTTCATACAATACGTGCACGTGAATTGTATAAATTGGCGACAACAATCAAAATCATGTCCATGATCTCGATCACAGATCTACTCCTCTGCCCGTCGACATTAACGTTCATGAATAAATATCCAAGGTAGTTTCTGGATGGAGCCATTTTTTCCAGAAAGCCGATGCGATTAAGTTATGTCCTTACATGCGATCATCTTGATCGCTGATCATGAGTCCAAGTCTGGTGCTGTTAGAATACTGCTTTATCGTTATAATCCATTCAATAACCACAGGCACGTGTTAAAGTCACTCATCCCACCGCTGCCACCAGTGTCACAAATGTCGGGGTTCGGATCGACAAATGTAATGGGGGGATGAAGAAGAAGATGATGATGATGATGATGATGATATTGTATAGTTTCTAAATCACTTAATCGACCATGGTAGCGTGGCTCTCGAAATAAGGCACAATTGTAACGACTGTATTCCTGTAATATTGTTTCAGCTCATGGCTGGTTTTATTCAATATAAACTACAACATCTCAAACATGAATCCACGACTTGACTCAATCGACAGACCGACCCATAGCCTGGGTGGTGTATCAACTCTGATAACAACTAGAACTCGGAATATCTACTCTGATAAGAACTACGATAATAACTCCGAATGCAGCTCCGATAATCACTGCTCAATTTAAATCGCGCTCCGCCTTTTATATGGCTTATCTTCAAGCTAGTCGACCTCCGATCGCAGACTCGCAAGTCCGACCCAGAGCGAAGGACGGAGTGTGACCTCGACTACACGAGGGCAAACTCGGGCTTCCGCGCATGGGCAGTCGTAAGGACGGCACGCGATTCTCTGACCTCGACCATGTTGCTAGGGAACGCGCTCTCGTCCGGAGAGGAGAGTGCGACCTCGCTGTTACGCAACGCGGGGTTATTTGCATTTCCAAATCTCCGGAAGACGGAGAGCAATTCTCACGCTGGGCCAAAAGACAATAACTAACATAGCGCAAGGACAAGCGAGCAAGGCCGCAAGAAAGGGGGAACAAACTTTCCTAACAAGGCCGCGCAGCGAGGCCGAAAAACAAGGTAATTAAACAGCCAAGGACTCGAGTTTTGTCATGTCAGCATTTTACATGAACATAAAAATAACTGATCTGTACAACACTCATATAGCATTTACAATAAACATAATGATGACTGAATGCATATTGGCATGATCGAATCAACTACGATAGAAACTGTACTATATACATGTATAATGATTCGTGTATACAGGAATACCTACTCAACAATTATTGTAAGCATAGAATGAATACACAGTATACATGCGGGATATAACATTTATATATAATCAGACTCAGAGGGCTTCATTACATTACGAATACACATATCCCAATACCTTACATCAACCCTGAGATCGAGTGGCCTATAACATGTGGTCTACTGTTTTATCAGTTATCTTTAGCCTTGAGTTACGCAATAGGGACGCTGTGATAAACTACTGAAACTACAACCTTGACTCGACTATGCTCATGAATATTCATTAATTGTGAGAGCTAGGAAGGACAGCGTAAAACTACTGACCAAGTCAAAAATAGAGAGAGAGAGAGAGAGAGCCAGTAGCCGAGGTCGAAGTAAACAAAACGAAAGACTAAAAGAGAGAGTGGTAGGAAGAGCGAGACTTGACCCTGAGCAAAGCGTCACATCAAGAAAGGGGAGGGGTAGCGATTACTCCGGGCCAATCAGAGCACAAGACGGTGGGGAACAGTGACCCTGAGTTGGTCAGTGCATGGCCTATACTGTATGAATGTGTAACTACACATACAGATTATCCTAAGTACAAAATACCACAATAATCACTGTTGCAAATCGCAACAGTATGTATTCCTTTAATTTCAATTCCTTTAATCTGCAATTATTTTTGTGATTTTGGGGTGCTGCACGTGGCTCGGTCCATGGAGATATCATAGACTGCGGCATAGCTATGGGGGACCAACAGCTTATTGCTGACTTACACAATGAAATATTAGGGCACAGTAACTTCATGGATTTCCTGTTCCCATAAGTTGTCTGTATATAATATAATGCAAACTTTATTTTGGGCACAAGAAACCCCTCTCCTTAGTAAGTCTTGCCCTCTGCCACTAAGGTTAGCTTTAAGAGGGTTGTCCTCCCCCTCCCCCCCCCCCCAAAAAAAAAAACAAATAATAATAATAATAATAATTATAATAAATAATAATAACAATACTAATTATGATAATAATAATTAATAAATAAATAAATTAAAAAAAAATAAATAAATAAATAAAAAGAATAATAATAATAATAAATAAACAATTTAAAAAAATAGAAAAGCTATTTTACCTACGAAAAAAAAGAACATATAAGGGGATAATTCTGTTAAACTAAAGAAATACAAAAAGTGTGCCTCCAAATATGACCAAACTTTGCCTCTTTACTTTTCCCCTTGTTGACTACGAGGGGGGGGGGGGGCATGGTTGGGCACAGTACAAACCAATAATTTAAAAAACATTAAAAATTAAGACTTGAAGATAATATTTGTTTTGGTTACTATGAAATACATAAACGTATGCCCCCCAAAAAATAAGTTGTGTGCCCGGCCCACAATCATTTTGAACACGCTACACCACTGGTATTGGCTATGGCTATATCATTGATAATTGTACTGAGCCTTTGGTTGTACTAGTAGCTTGGAATTACACACACACCAAGTGCTAAGCATGTCATGTGACCCAACCGCCTCTTGTAGCCGAATGCTTACAGCCAGTCATATGAACTAACATGTCACAACCAGCACAAAGTCAGTCATATGAACCTGCATCAATCTTCCCTCATCCTCACCAGAATCTGTCCCCCTGTGTACTTTACTCTGACTAAATAAATCTTATATGGTCATTTATTCGGACATACATGTATGCAGCAAGAGCTAAGCATGATATATGACCAGAACCACTTGCTGTTTGATAACCGAATGCTAAGCTTAAGCTACATGTAGTCATGTGAGCGTACATTTGTCACAATCAGCACAAAGAAGTCATATGACCCTCTCCCCCCACCTTCAGTTCCTTATCCCCTAGCTGTCCCACTGACTGAATGAATTACATGATATGAAATGGATGCCTTGCATTATATGCAACTGCATTTAGCTTAACCCTTCAATTGTTAGTAATAATACAATGAAAATATATCGCCAAGCCAATGAGAAAAAGCCTCTTCACAAGCTTTCATTTGATGCATTCTTCTGAAAAATCTGAAAAATCTGAAACATCGGACAACCTTGAATTAAATTGAATTGAATTGAATTCCGGTTTATTTTCAAATTAAAAATCATAACAAAAATCCATAGAATAAAAGTGTTATGTTACACAAAAATTATAACAGCAACATTAAATGAACATTTTAGAAATGATACAACAAAAACAAAATAATTGAAATACAATTAATAACCTTTTGCAAAGATGTGATTGTTTTGTTTTTTTCAAATGTAAATAGTGAACTTATAATGCCCATTTCTTCAAAATATAAATTACCAACAAGATCGGGGCTTTGCTATATCCAGTATTATATGATTGTGATCTCATCTGGATACTTATGCTTACCATACAATAATTATACACATTCAAAGAAGTTTAGGGTCTGAAAAGGGAAGTGGCAATCTGTGTTAATTAAACACAATACAGATCATTTGTTTAGATACTGTACATTGAACACAAAATAAGTTTTTGAAAAAGAGCAAAGAAAATGAGATTCCAATGGGATTCAAACCCGAGACCTCCGGATTGCTAGACCGGTGCTCTTACCGACTGAGCTATAGAAAACCCGTGTATGGCGTTCGTACCTGAAACCCCTTAATTTTCATTGCTCACAAAATAAGTTACTAAGAGTCGGACTTATACTATATGAGTGTTACCTTCTTTGTTGCATGTCGGTCTCTCATAGCCGCTTATAATTGCAGTCGATAATGGAAGATTATTGGTTGAGGCAGGCTCCATGCTGGCAAGGGTTAGCAGTTTCACTCCCCAGTGAGTGGAAAGGGTGCAATTTCTTGTGCTGGATTGATGGTGGGTCTGTTTTTCTTGTTAATGATCAATGTAATATTAGAGACACTGGGCACTCTGGGAGAACATTGTACAAGCACTGAAGGGGCTGCCCTTGGTAACAAGACTAATTACTAATTTAGTATCCTGCCGTAATCTGACAAAAGGAAGCAACTGACAATTGGTAGTTTTCTTGTAAATGATGATTTTTATGATGATACAATGTATTTGTGCAGTTACTTCCTTTTGACCTATTAATTTCTCATAAATGGATTGTCGGGTGACTTTTGTTCTCCATTGTGTAGAGCATATCTTAATTACCCCATAACAAGTAAAAAGACTATCCATGAAAGTGTCAGTTGCTTCCTTTTGTCAGATTACGGCAGTATTATTATAGACGGTTGAGAGTGGGCCCTTACCTTCTTTGTCGCATGTCGGTCCCTCGAAGCCACTCATAAAGCAGTCGCAGCTCATGGAAGAGTATTGGTTGAGGCAGGCTCCATGCTGGCATGGGTTGGCAGTTTCACATTGGTTGACGCAGCCATCCTCCACCATCACTACAAAAAATGGAACAATTACATCATTGATGTTAACAGTTTAATTACCCAGGTCAATTGAATGAACATTCTAACACAGAAAATTATACGAAGAGACAAATTTATTCCATGTTCTTACTATAAAAGATTGATTAAAATGTAATTATTCTCTTCTATAAAGAGAGATGAAATAGATTACAGTCATGCAAACTCTTAAAGGGATCTAGTAACTTTGTTGACATGTGCAAATAGTGATGAGTGGTTGATACAATGTATATTGTTGTTAGCTCATATGTCCACAGGGTATTGTGTGAACATTTCAAGTTCAATGGATGTAATATGGCCGAGTAATGAGCAAAAATGCAAAGTGATATTCACTAACTCATTGCACTCACTTTGTACACGGTTTTCACGGTCCAGTGGATAATTTAACATCTGAACAATTCAATCGTAAATATCTTTTTAACGAAAGGGAAATTATTATTGTTAATACAATTACAACAAGCCGGGATGAAGGAACCACTAGAATTCCAATTGGATTTTGAGGATTTGGACAATGTTACTAAGCCCCTTTAAAAACAGACATGTACAAATAAGGGGGAATTGCCTCACCTCTGTAGCTGATTGGCACCACAGTCCCTGACGCCGATTCCGTTGGTGTTGGCTCCACCCCCGTCGTCGTGGTCGAGTTTGACCCTGCCCCACTCGTCGATCCGGCTGCCGTTGTCTCGGAACTCTGGGCGTTCGTATTTGATGCGGCTGTGGCATTTGAGCTTGCAGCGGTAGGGCTGCCTGATGTAGCACTAGTAGTTTGGGCAGCAGCAGCAGCGGCGGCAGTGGGCGTTGTCGCACCAGTAGTGGTGGCAACGGTGGGATTGCCTGCGCCTGTTGCTGGCTGGGGTGTGGTGTTGGAGATGGGCAAGGGAGCGCTGGTGGCGGCGCCCGGGGCATCACCCTGGAAGCGGACCTGGTCGATGCACCCCATCAGCCGGTCGTAGGAGCGTGGCAGGGTGGAGCTGTCCAGAGCAGGGAGACCTGAATGAAAAATAAAACAAATATTGGAACCAATTAGATTGTTATTCTTTATTTTGCTGTTTTATCTTGATTTTAGAAGCAAAAGACCTGAATGAAATATAAAACAAATCATAATGAAACTGATCACATTATTTGCTATTCTTTTGCTGTATTCAAGGGCAGGAAGACCTGCATGAAAAAATAAAACCGAGCAAATTATTATTCTTTACTTGTTGTAGCTAATCTTCCAGGACAAACAGACCTCTATGAAAAATAATACAAAGAATAGAACCTTTGAGATAATTATCTTTCTGTTCGTCTTATTTTTTAATTTCCACGAAGAGGAAAATAATTATAAGCCTTTGCATCCCAGAACCTTACATTAAATATGACAAGAAACTTAAAAAGCACACTTAAAAATTGAATAGATAACGCAAGGTGCTACACAAAACAGAAAACACAGAAAACATAAATACCTCTCCAAAATTTTAAAAAAATCATGATAACATTAGTAAATTGATTAAAAAGAAGCATAGTCCATGTACTGTGATTACAAAACTAGGGCAAAATGTTATCATACAAATTACAGGTATGATGTTTAACACTTAAAGTGCCAGGGATGTGTAATGCTCTATGGTATCTGTATGTATTGTAACTCACACAAAATGCGAGCTTGGCACTCAAAGAGTTTAATTAGATATGATATTTGTTTGGTTTATCACATAAGCTCCCATACAGCCAAGCCCTATCATCATCCACAATACAATATCAAAATAACGGTATAATGATTTGTATTCTTCCCTTCAAATATTGGTTCACTATAAAAAAAAAATCAGTTTGTACACCAATTAAAGTAGGCCTTAAAATTCTGATTTTCAAAATTTAACTAAAATCTTTATCAGTGGTAACTTCAGTTCATTGATATTTCCCTTTCAATCTAAAAATAGAACATGTTTCCATGACATTTCCGATGGGAGGATATCATTTATTTAAATTTGAATAAGGAAAATTATTTTGAAATTCTGAAAATATTGATGTTTCATTAGTGTAGGCCTATCCTACTGCAATCAAATAAAGAAAGGATAAAGCAACCTTTAACATTTAAAGAACTCCGCACATGATGATCGAATGAAATTATTCCATTTGTCTCAAGATACAATATGAAGAGGTTAGTTCCAACAGGCCCTAAATCCACTTTTCATTAAAATTGAGTTAACAATATAAGTACATTAATAAGCTACATACATGTAGCTATCTAGAAAAACCACATTTTAGGACAAATAGCACAACCAAAGTCAAAATATGGAACGTTGAATTGTTATATTCCCTAGGCACGTACATGTACGTGTACAAAGTAGGACAAATAGACAAGTGGATTTAAAACCTTTTGGAACTAATAAGCTCTTATATATATACAAACACAGCAATGTGAATGTGTACGGGATGTGCCCCGGGTGCTCATCTACCTATTAAACATGAGAATCGAGTCAATCAAGTCAATTTTTCGGAGAGGAGAAAATAGAACGGAGTTGATTAACCATGTTAGCTCGAGACAACAGACCAGTGAGGGCAGAATCTGTCATTGGCGTACATCAGGCACATTGTCATTTTTGCTTGTGGGGGCTGGGGTCTTTCCTCCAACCTTCATCCTTCTGTTTTTTTCACCTCATCATTTAGCTGCCCATAAAAGATGAAGATTTTTGGCAAGCTTTTGCCGGAATGTGCTATAATTTTGCACGAATGACATGATATTGCCAAAATATGACACAAGTTTGTCCAAATATGACATTATAAGCTTGCTCGAATATGATATTATTTTGCTCCAAAGTGCCTATAAGTGCCTTTTAATTGAATTTAGCCATTTTCAAAACTACATGCAGCCCCCATACTTAGCCCCCCATACTTAGCCCCCCCCCCCCCTTCACGATAGCCTGAATAATTTTGCCGAAATTTCAGGTGCTTTTTGCCCCAATATAATGTAGTTATTTTCAAAACTCCCCAATGCAGCCCACATGCATAGCCACCCCTCCCCCCCCCCCCTCCCTTACACCCGTCTCATGTGTATAGGGTACCTGTCATCGTCTATTGGGTTGTGACAGACCACCGGCAATCTTCATTTCACTTAATCAGGCCAAGATAACAAGAACTCGGTGTGTGTTTTGATTGGTGAAATCCTAACCTATTGCACATTAGGGATTTTAAAGGGTGAACTACTAACTCCTACTCAAATGCACAGCAATATTGCAAGTTTGTTATGTGAATTGCATGTTGCAATCCTGTAATGTCAGGAACATGGAAAGTCATGTATCTTTACTCTAGCTAGTATGGAGGTTGCAAATTCTAGTAGGGAACATGTAAATTAGACCAATATTTCAAGAAATATAGTACGTAGGTCATTGTCAATTAAAACAGTTTTCACAGAATCAGATGGCTTAATCAATTATCATGGCTGTAGTTGTCATGACTTTGGAACCTGAAACATATTCAACATTGTATATTGCACCCTAAAGGCTGTAAAGCAACATTAAAGATATATAACAATTTAGGGAGGAAATCATTTTGGTTCTGTAAAACCAAGCAATTTATAAATTAATTATAGGTGCTGACATAATGCCCCAAATAAACCACCACTAAAGTCGCAAACAAAAGTATAGTACATGGTTTGACTGACATTTTACAAATTATGGTTTAACTCACAATTTTGTTTTCATTCAGGAGAGGAAGATGTTATAAAAGTTCCTGAAATAAACGCATGAGGCATTTTTGAGGGGAAGGTCGAAATGAGAATGTTTACTTCAGGGGCCAGTTCCGAGGGAACTTAATTAACAGGTGAAAAGGATGAAAGCTGATATATATGATGAAAAGATGACGAGGCCAATGAGAACTGAGAATGCTAGTCAAATGACTGTGCATTTCATAATTGCCTCTCATTGTGCCGCATATATTGCAAGATTTTAAACTCTATTTAACCGGTTGCTTATGGGAACCGGGTGGGTTATGTACAAAGTCTACGGGGATTTCAGAATCTCGAAGGGAACGGGTCAAAGGTTGTCTTGCATAGGGATGCTAAACAGCGGGTTACTATTTTGCACTAGGCTAGCTTGCACACTGCAAAACACTGATGAACCAGTGTGTATTACGTACCGCCCGCAAGGCATTCGCAAAAATACAGACTACCTTCAATAACATTGAATATAACTACCTGGGAGTTTAAACTCCCATGAATGCGTTGAAAGGAATGCTCCCCCAGGGAGTGGAGATGGTGCACACAATGTGCATGGTCTGGCATTGCATCCTACGACCAGAGAAATAAAGTGTAAAGTGCTTAGTGATGATTAATATCATAATAGGCCCTATATATTTAAACCTACATAATATTATCATTCATATTGGCCCCTAAATTGTTTGTCTGTGTACAAATTATATTAAAAGTAAAATATGTTGCATTTAAAAAATGACTAATGTTTGTGGGATTTGGTGTAAGATGGTGTACGAAAGTGTGTGCCAATAGTTTGTATGGGTTTATGTGTGTATGTGTACAATGTCTTTGCATGTATTTGTGTCAAACATACATGTGTATGTGTGGAAATGTATATTGTATGTGTATGTGTGTGTGTATGGGTGTGTACTTGCAAATGTGTATGTATGTGTGTACCTGGTTTATATACATGCATGCATGTATTTGTATGTGTGTTGTATGTTTAAAGGGGTAGTTCAATTTTTTTGTGAGGTAATGAAAAACTGAGTGTCAAATTTGAGAGAACATGCAATTTTAATGGCAGAATAAACTTTATTTGGTCAAAATCGACCCAGAAACGGCTGAAATATCAATAAATATATCGGATCTTATAATTATTTGGGTCCCAAATAATTAGATGAATTTTTCAAAAAATTTTAAAAATGCATACACTTTTTCAAAAATTTTCAAAAGCGTTTTTTAAATAGTTGTTGATGATCTCTCTATTTAATCATGATTTCAATAAAAACATCACATGCATAATTTTGTATGAAAAATGCTTAAAACCAATGCCATTTTAGAGAGCGCCCTCTTGTGTTTTAATGGCTATTTTTGAATGATAATGGGCTTTTTACTTAGTCGTTTGTAATTTTGTATACCTTTCGAGCATGGTGGAGTTATAACTATTAGTTTATAATGTTACTGTCCAGGTTTGGTTACTAAAGTTCAGCCTTACCAAAACTGTACTACCCCTTTAATTTATGTTTGTACGGTTTGTGTGTGCATCTGTGTGGATGTATGCAAGCTTATCTTCCTCACTGCACCACATATTATACTGTATGTACACAAAAAAAGAGGCGCTAACTCCTTGAAGTACATCACACATATAATGCATTAGCAGCTTTCTGAATTGTAAATGTACATAATCATCTGACCACAGGATCCCCTTGCCCCAACGGAGGGCAACACTTGTTCCCTTTTAGCCCTTTTAAGATCCGCATCATTTACAGCGATCCATTTACTTTAAAAGTGATTTGTCTAAGAGTGATATTTTTAAAGACTTCAATCATAATGTAAGATGTAAGATTCCGATGAATGATTTTGGAGTTTTATGGAGAAATTTGAAAAACCGAAACCTGTCCCATGCTTTTATTAGTAATACGAATACAATGAGGTATGTGAGAACCGCTAGAGTTCCAAGTAAATTGTGCGGATTTTGGCAATGTTAATTATATTTCTAGATCCCTTACTTTAAATAAAGATTTAAATGCATCTGAGATCAACACCTTTCCCTGCTAGGATATATATATATACTGCCTGTTATCTTTTTTTCTCCCACTGCAAGATGCATCACTCGCATCACTCGTATGAACAGTAATAAACCATGCGCTGGATGATGAATGGCATCGCCGTGGCAACTAAAAATAGCATCTCATCATCGGATGTTCATGTGCCTTCCCGAATAAAAAATAAATACAAAGAACTCCCAGGCACATCTTGAGGGGCTTCTGCTCAATAGTAATAATTTTGTTCAATGACAAATCTGTGATATTTGTTAAAGCCAAGCAAAATACAGTCAAACCTGTATTAGTGGTCACCTGTCTATAGCAGCCAACCCGCCTACAGCCCTATCTATATAATAGTCCCTGCTCAATAGTAATAATTGTTTTCAATGACAAATCTGTGATATTTGTTAAAGCCAAGCAAAATACAGTCAAACCTGTAATTATGGCCACCTGTCTATAGCAGCCAACCTGCCTATAGTGGCAACCTAAAGTAATTTCCTGTAAAGAAAAACAATGTTATGAAACCTACTTGTCTATAGATAGAGGTCACCTGCCTACAGTGGCCATTTTTCTTGATTCCCTAGGGTGGTCACTATACACAGGTTTGACTGTATAGAAATGATTTTGATGTTATGACCATATTTGCCAAAGCATTACTTGATTCTAGTTTAACTTTAACCCGTTTGCTTCTGAACACGCATGAGTGTGTGGAGTCAATATATGGTCCACTAAGTTGGTGTAGGTAACAGGCTAACATGTTCATATCTACAGAAGTAAGCACACGTACATGTATGTACATATGTGTAGATGCATGCATATCCTACATGTTTAATATTGATAACAATGCAAACGTAAATAAGCATAGATGGAGATATTCCCTAAGCACTTCATTCATGCTTATAAACTATGGGCATATCCAGCAGCCTCCCCCCCCCCCACCCCCCCCCCCCCCCACCCCCGCATTCTAGGCCACTGGTTTGGAGACGCAAAGTGAAAAATCAATGAAACTTAGAGCTATAGCCTGTGATCGATACGTGTTGAGGAATTTGTCTGTCGCTGCACACTATGCCCCTCTTCTATATCCATATTACCCCAGCTCCCACCCCGACCCCTTAACACCAATGTTTGGTCAATGAACAAACATTGTATTTCCTACATGTTGGAAATTGTTTACAACTTAAACATTTAAAAATGAACGCAGCAAAGAGTCCTCTAGCACTGCATCTACAAAAAATCAAATTATTGTAGGATGACTGAGACAAATGGGGGTGCTATTTATAACCTTGTTTAGTTGGATCTCGAGTTAATTTGTATTAATACTTGAAACACCAAGTGCCTTGGGGGAAAAGGTTAATTAAAGTTGTGAATTACAATGGCATGATTGTATGTAATCCAATATTTCACCTGCTTCCAACGATCAACATCATAATATAATTTGGAGACAACAAATCTTGATCAAATTATTCTAGTCATACATGTACATGTACAACTCCTAGAAAAGTTGAACTTTTGGATCAAATATCACACTTATCCTCAAGGCTACATCAAAATAGCTTGAGATTGCTTACGTGAACATTTCCCCCTTAAAGGGATCTAGTAACTTTGTTGACATGTGCAAAAAGTGATGAATGGTTGATACAATGTGCATTGTTATGTTATATGATATGTCCACTGGGTATTCTGTGAAAATTTCAAGTTAAATGGACGTCATGTGGCCGAGTATTGAGCAAAAATGCAGAGTGATATTCACTAACTCATTGCACTGACTTTATACACGGTTACGACTATCCAGTGGATAGTTTAACATCTGAACACTTCAATCTTAAATATCTTTTTAACAAAAGGGAAATTTGAAAAACCGAAACCTGTCCCATGCTTTTATTTTAAGGTATGAGGGAACCGCTAGAATTCCAACTGCATTTTGAGGATTTGGACGATGTTACTCAGGCCCTTTAATAACTTTCTCTCCTTTAATCTCTAGTTCTCACCTCCCTTCTCAAACCCCCAGTCAAGTCTTTACCCATTCTCACCCCCGCCCCCCCGCCCCCCTCCCCCAGCTTGAGATTTCTAACATGGTATTTCCCATTTCCTAGTGAATAACTTTCTCTCCTTTCATCTTCAATTCTTATCTCCCTTCTCAAATCCCAACAAGTCTTTTTTTTTATGCCATTGATTATTTCACCCCTCCTCCATCTCTAGCCTGCCCAACGCCCTCTTTTCACCCTTTCTCGTATCGTCCTTTTCTATTCCTTTTGCCATTTCTCCTTTCTTTATTTTAATCAGTCGAGAAAGAAAAGGCTGCTTAGTCACATCAAATCACATCAGATCCCGACAACTCCCCTCTACACCCCTATCACGTGTTCCATCTTCTCCTTCGCTTCTCCACCATTTTGTCCATCTTCTGTTCTTCTCCTCTTCAATAATGTTCCTTCTTCTAGCATCGCCCTTTGCATTCTTTCAAGTTACCCCCTCCCTCTCCTCACCAACGCCTTTTCTTCCCCTCTCCCCTTTTCATTTGTTCTCCCTTCTCACCCTCCCCCTCTCCTCTTCTCCATCTTCCATTCTTTTCCTCTCCAACCCTTAATAAAGTTCCTTCTTTTAGCATCGCCCCTTGCATTCTGTCAATTTACCCTCTCCCTCTCCTTATCAATGCCCTTTCATCCCCTCTCCCCTTTACATTTGACCTTCCCCCTTCCCTTTAAAATTGTGTTCTCTTTTTTGGCCCCCTCCTCCACCCTGTTTATTCCTCTTCTCCCCTTTTCAACCCCTCCTCTTCCCATCCTTTCCTTTCCCTCCATCTCCATGTTCCATTCTTTTCCATCTTCAACCCTTATCATCAGTCCTACTTCTTACTTTTTCCTTTGCATTCTCTCAATTAACCCCCTCCCACTCCTCCTCAAGCCCTTTCTCCCCCTCTCCCCTTTACATTTGACCTTCCCCCTTCCCTTTAAAATTGTGTTCTCTACTTTGGCCCCCTCCTCCACCCTGTGTAATCCTCTTCTCCCCTTTTCAACTACTCCCTTCCCATCCTCTCCTTTCCCTCCATCTCCATATTCCCTTCTTTTCCATCTTCAACCCTTATCACCAGTCCTACTTCTTACCTTTCCCTTTGCATTCTCTCAATTAACCACATCCAAGTCCTCTTCATCGCCCTTTCTCTCCCTCCCCTCTTTTCATTCGTTCTCCCTTCGCCTCCTCTCCTTTCCCTCCTCCTCTATCTTCCCTTCTTTTCCATCTTCCATTCTTCTTCTCTCCAACCCTCAATACCATTCCACATTCTTCCATTGCCCCTTTGCATTCTGTCAATTTACCCCCTCCCACTCCTCCTCAAGCCCTTTCTCCCCCTCCCCGCTTTTCATTCGTTCTCCCTTCTCCTCCTCTCCTTTCCCTCCTTCTCTATCTTCCCTTCAATCCATCTTCCATTGCCCCTTTGCATTCTGTCAATTTACCCCCTCCCTCTCCTCATCAACGCCATTTCATCCCCTCTCCCCTTTTCAATTGACCTCTCCCCTTCCCTTCAACAGTTCTCGTCTCAGGTTTCAAAACATGCATTCACTTGTCTATAATTTCATTAGACACCAAGCTCTGTTCCCTGGAATGCCTCCAAGAACACTTGCTGTTTACATAGCTTGCATCATTATTGACCATCCTCTTCCCCTTAAAATTGCTTTTATCTTTTCCCTCTCGCCGCATCCTACGTTTTATTCTTATCCGACTCTGAATGATACATTATTATACATAATTTTTGAATTCCTGTAGTTTCATTAGACTCCAGTTCGCCTTCGTAAAATGCATGCATAACTTGCATCAATATTTACTATTTACTGCTCTGGTCCTTAGTTTCTCTCCCCTCCACCCCCCCCCCCCCCCCCTTCCCCCCTCTCCATTGTGTTCTCTACAGTTTTCACCCCCTCCTCCACCCTGTTTAACCCTCTATAATCTGTGTATGTCTCTAAATACATATCTACCAATGCCTATTATTTCATTAGACCCAAGCTTTCCTTTATAAAATAATAATAATAATATTATGAACATTTATATAGCGCAGTACATGTACATGTACTATAAATACATACTCCACTGCATTTAGCTTACATTGTTATGGCCCCCCTTATACAGTTCTCCTCACATCACTCTCCCTCCCTACCCCCCCCCCCCCCCACCCCTCCTCCTCCTCCGTGCAGCTTCATCTCATGTTTTGTTCTCATAGGTCTGCGAACAACACATATTTCTATTCGCAATGCCTGTAATTTCATTATAAGCACCAGCTCTCCGTACCATGAAATGCTTTAAACACACTTGCTGTTCTTGCAGGCTCGTATCCCCCGCCAACTCACCAGGTGTTTTGGCTGATGGTATGTTATGTTTTTCTCTTCTGCGTTTTTTTCTTTCTTCTCCTTCTCTGTTTTAAGTCCTTTCTTGTTTATTTCTCCTTTGTTTTGCTCTTAGATGTATTTACTCTTTCTCTGTGCTTGGTCTCTTCTGGTTTGTTTATTTCGCAACATGAAAGGGAAAGGCCACATGCACCAGCATATGTTAATTTGTGCATGCATGAATATTTTCTGGTTTGTTTATTTATTTTTTTTTTTTTCTTTTTCTCCAGAGTTTTGTTTCTTAAGCAGCATGAAAGGGTAAGGGCGCAGGCACAAGCTTATGTTAAGAATATACATGCACACGTATCTTTAATAGCTAGCATGAAAATGCATGGAGATATGTATCAGCTTAGTTTTTATCTCTGCGTGCACATGGTGTGTGTCTGTGTGTTGTATATTCTATCAAAAACTTCACTTCCAAGTCCTGTTTAACTCCTTTGATTGGTTTGAATCAATTGCCTTTACCTGATTGTGTACAATTTCTATGGGTATTTCATGATCTCAAAGGGAACACGTTAATATTCACAGAACCATGTAAATAGGAAGCTATTGGCTTTTTCTAACAAATGTACAGCAGACCTATATGGTACTATACAAGTTAACCCGTATTCTGGATTAAAATTTCCATTACTATATGTGACCGGCTATAGCAAAACCTGGCACTTCATGTTTTGAAAAAAGAATGGGCATTTTAACCCGTTCAGGACTGCTCGTGCTTGGGTCTATGGAGAATACATGTTGTACCAAAATCAGTCAGTCCTGAACAGGTTAAGTTCACACAATGTGTGTAAAAGACCTATGATTGTAAAATTGAAACAATCATATCTTCGCCAATTATTGACCAATTTGTTAGAACAAAGCATCAAATGAAAGCTTGTGATGAGGCCTTTCTAATCGTATGAAATCTACATTTTGATTTTTTACCGACAAGTGCAGGGTTTTGCTATATAGCCGGTCACATATTATGGTGCACCTGATTCTGATAGCCAAGGGGTTAATTCTGAGCCAGAGTCAATGGCCAAAAGGGAATTCAAGTAATTGAGGCTTCTTGTTCAAGGCCCTTTTTTCCTCAAAATCAATATTCCCTTGAAAATCAAAACAAATATATGGTGGAAAAACAACATTTACGTAATCACAAACGTTGCAACATCAGAATTCTCATATATAGCGAGTCTACTACTGGTATTTAAAGGAATACACTTGGAGGAAAAATAAGCATGATTACACATGCGTAATAAAGGAACATGTTGCATTTTATCGCATAGCACCTCTTGGGAGATCCTCAATAGGCCTGTTCTCACACACAGAAATATTTGTGATTCAAATCGCTAGGCAAATCGCAATAAGTTCTGCGATTTTTTGGAAATAATCACGATTATTGGCCACGTATGCTGTGTGTGTGAACGGTCAACAGAAAAATAAAAAGATCGAAATTGTATATCGCATCATTCAAAACGCTTCGGTTCTGCATGCTGTCTGAGCTAGTGTGATTTTTATACATTTTTGTATGTGTGAACGGGCGCAAATAATTTTGAAATTCTGATCACGATTCAATTCGCAATAAATACGTCTGTGTGAACGGGCCTAGTGGTCACCAAAACTAACAATTATTTGTGTATATGCAAAATGAATCTGATATTGGTATGGTATTATGTTATCATGTTGATGATTGCTATTTGTTTATTATGTTTAATTTAATTTTTTGCCTTGTACATGTATTTGTTTGCATTGACAAATTAATACATTTTCATGTAAATGGAATTTAATTGAATTTATGAAAAGCTTGTATAACATATTGAAATAACCCCCCTCCCCCCCCCCCCCCCCCCTCAAAAGGAAAATACTACAAATTGAAATTTAAACAAACAAAAAACAATCATCCTGAATGTATTTCATTTCTTGTTTAAAAAAGAGACTTTTCCCCCTTTATTTGTACCAAAATTTAATTATGACTTGTGATGACTTGTTCCTATCTTTTTCAACACTGCTGGCTGTAATATAAACAATGTTGTCATCAACTCAAGAATTAGTGGTTGATGTATAATTCTCCCCACAGAGTCCATTAAATATTTACTAACAGTGGGGAATCAAAACAGTGGCATAAGACTATACACATCTTCTTGAGGGTCTGAAAATAATCACTCATATTCATTATTTATGCTCCATTCCGTCCGTTAAAGATAAATGTTTATACTAAAGGCCCAGTCCCAAACTGACGATTTTCACGGCGAATCGCAACGATTTGATGTTCGTCGAGAAAATCGCTTAGGTCGTGTTGCATCGTATTACATCGTATCGGTTCTTCCCCAAAACCATGGGCGTAGATCTGTCATTGATACCCATTCAACTGGGGGATGATCTATTCATCCCCCTGATGAATAGGTATTACGTAAGTCGCTACGCCCATGCCCAAAACCGTGGCTAAATCAAGTCGATTCGTTCTAGTAAATCGTTGCGAGTCGCCGTGAAAATCGTCAGTATGGGACTGGGCCTTCTACACAAACAGAGCACAAGTGCTCAATCTATGCCAATCATTGAGCAGATCTCTATGGTAATGAAATAAGAATCAGCCTACACACTATCAAATTTAATTCTCTAGGTTTTTGGAACCGATATGTTTACTATCCCTTTGCACTGGATTATATATATATACAATGGTTTTTTTATTCTACAAATTGAAAACACTTGGGGGAAAATGAGGCACACATGGTCCCCAGAAAAAAAAAATAATTATAAGGTGTTGACCTCAATACAAAGATGAAGTATCTTATTGTATATTACTTTACGAAAATTCTTATAAAGTTAAAAAGATTTCATCTCCAGCACGGCAGGATTCAAGCTATCTAATGCACGAAAAGAAAACCTGTTGATACATCATGGACAGAATATAGCTGCATCGTACCATAAACATGACAAGTGAGTTTATTCCTTTCACATTACAATTCAGTGTATGAGTGCCACTGCTGGTCTACTTGTCCCTTCGTTTTAAAGAGCTGCTAAATTTGGAAACTCTTCAATCGTCTATTCAACAGCGGAGCACGCGCCACAGACCGCGGTGAATATTCAGCCTAGATTTGTGTTTTCATCTCCGAGGTACGAGATGATGATGGTATTGGCAGAGAGAAGAGGAAGAGGAAGATCAAGGGCACGAAGGAAGCGCAACATCAAAAGAGAGATCTGGGAGGAGAAGCGGATAGCTTACTGAGGAGGATTTGGGTAACAAACCCCGATTTGATTGGGACATGGTTTAAGGCAAACAAGAAGAAAGAAGAAAGGATGAAGGGAAGATGATGATAAAGGTGATGATGGTGATGATGATGATGATGATGATGATGATGATGATGATGATGATGGTGATGGTGATGGAGATGATGATGATGATGATGATGATGATGATGATGATGATGATGATGATGATAATGATGATGAGGGTGGTAGTGGTGATAATGATGATGATGATGATGACAATTGCAATGATGATGATGATGATGATGATGATTATGATGAGGATGATGATGATGATGATGGTAATGATGATGGTGATTATAGTGGTGATTATAGTGGTGATGATGATGCTGATGATCATGATAATGATGATGACAATTGCAATGATGATGATGGGGGTGATGAGTATGACGAAGATGAGGTGAAGGAGGAGGAGAAGGAAGAGGAACAATACATATTCATTAAGAGAAGATTTCTTAAGAACTAGAGACAATCTTGAACAAGGGTGCTAATGATAGATAATGTAGAACTAATGTCGCAGTGCAATTTGGCTTCCAACATATCAAACCACACAAAGATGGCAATGACAGTATGCATGTCATATGCACTGATGTAATTGTCAAAATCAGAACAAGCACTCTCAATTACATATTTACAAAACAAGTTTCTTTCAAAAATAATTAAATGTGAGTCATAGTACGAGTATGGGCAAAAAGTCACTTTGTCAACAATTACCCCCTTTAAACACCAAACACCTCCCAGTCTATGTGCTAAGCTTATGGGGAGTGCATACAAATGGGAAGAAAAGGCTTAGGGTTCGTTAACACTAGGGTACGCCTTTGTGGGGGAAGTGTCATTAGTGTTAACTCGCTGCTTCCCTTGGCCATACTGACAATGGGTTGTAAACAGGGAATTGTCATTTCTTTTTGTAAGAAAAGGCCTGCTAACTATCAATTTCCTCCGTGCAGTGCATTGCAGATAGTGCAGTGAAGACCAAAAGCCTTCACAGAGTTTGTGCATAGTTAGGTAAACCCTATTCACTGTCATTTGGTAAAAGACGCAAAGATTTACCAATCAGAAATGGCGACTTAAACAAAGTTCTATTCATTTCTCATAACAAACATGTTTTTAATATCATACTTATAATTATCATGAATAATACTGATGGTATCCACGATAATAACAACTATTTTTATGATATATAATTCTAAAAGAGCATTTGGAATAGAAATTCTAAACTGCCTTTAAGATCAAATATCTCAAAGTGAATGCTAAAATACTCTGCAGTAATTTCCCAGATGACATTGGAGCATTACATGTATGTTTTAATAAATTTGAACCTGTATATGTATGCATCCCATGTTTTCAGATGTCATACCCTCGGTTGAGAGTGAGAAGGGCATTAAGTTGATTTTTCTTTTCCAAAGTTAAGTTACGCATAAATTGTAAAATAAACTGGGTTCCAAAAGAAACTTATCACTTCTTCAGAGCGACACACATTAAAATCCAAAGCATAAAAATAAATCATAATTGGGCATAGATTAGCTATAATATTCCTCAGTAAGCACATCTAAACAAAATTATGTTTGATTTAGTGAACAAAGAATAAAATAAGGTGAAATCGCAAGAGGTAATTTTTCAAAAATCACAGAAACTGCTCGCCTTCCGGGCACGGAGCTCGGTAGGACAATAGCCAGTCTGGTGGTTACATAACCCGCCTTTGATGTTGAATGAATAGCTATTGAAAGTTCTGAATAGACCGCCTTTCATGGAGGTTCGCAGCGAGCAGTTTCTGTGATTTTCGTAAAGTGACCTGTAGCAATTCCATCACATTTTTCTCTTTTTTGGCAAAAGCAACCTTTCAATTTTTCAGGTATGCTTCATAAGGAGAATGATAGCTTATCTGTGTCTAAATATGATTAAATTTGATGCTATGGATTTTAGTGAGCGTCGCTCTGAAGAAGTGATAAGTTTCTTTTGGAGCCCAGTTTAGTTTGTAAATGGTTGCAAATGACACTGCGATTCAGCTTGTAGCTGTGAATGTGACATTTTGTTGAATAAAATACCATTAGAGAGTACAGAGAGTCTCCTTCTAAACCCAAATTTGAAGATAATAATTATTCATATTTTTGGATTTTATCTACAACAAAATAAAAGAGAGCTACATATGGTTTCCAAACTTTAAACAAAGTATGGAAAGTGACTTAGGGCCCTTCTACTTCTTAGCTGATGATATGTAACTGTATCGTCATGATCAATCTAAGTGCCAGCCAGTGGAATAACCACAGAATAAAAATGCCAATCTCAGTAATTGCCACAAACCCTAAAAGAAGGCTTCTTTGAAACCTTATAGGTAATGAACAACTACATGTTTATTTATTAGAAATTGTCAACATCCGATGATCCCTATGGATGAGCTAATGGCAATTACTATTTTAAATCCGAACATTATGACAAATTCATATTGTTAATATCCATGTGAGATGATTTAATGACAATTGATGTTTAAAACCCAAATATCATGGAAAATACATATTTTCAACATCCCTATTTAGATGAGGTAACGACAATAAATGTTTTAAAACCCAAATAATTTGAAGCTTTCTCTATATGATAATTTCTTTTCATGTATTCCTATGAGAACAGCAAACCTATGTTGTAACTTCCCACCAGGCAAAGAACAACCGAGAATTATATGTTTTGGCACTGTAGTGTGATATCAAATACATGTAGATACCCATCACTTTGCAAGGGGTTGTGTAATTCATAGATTTAATCATCACCACTTATGGAACCAACCCGGCCTCGTGGTTCTGTATGCGCCAAACTTCTGCAAGTGCGCCAATTCTATTCACGCGTACGTTTGGAGACAATAGAATCACAAACAGACCCATGAACACATGTATGCTTTTATGATGCATTTTCAATTTATAAATTAGTCTGGAAACATATTTTCTGAACTTATTGGTGGAATGGACTAAAAAATGTTACCTTTCATTTATAAAAATATCATTTTTTGGTGTTTGTTCCCTTCAATCTTGATTATAAACACATTTTTTCTCCTGGTACTGGACCACACAATGTGCAAGAAGTCTACAAATGTAAGGCGCTAAACAAATACGATCTATTATCATTATTATTATTATCAATGTTGCATGTTTTACTGAGATGGTTAAATGGGTCTAGCGTATCATGGTTTGCGGCATTTTGTTGCATTATGGGTGCTGATGACAGGATGCGACTCTGGCATCTAAGGTTACAAGCAGTTTTTTTTCTTCAATTTCTTCTCTCTATATATATATATATATATGCATGTTTCTCACCTCCTCTAGTATCATTATAATAATAGGTTCTATTTATATCGTAGCTTGAAGCTAGCACTTGTCCACTTGCCCGGGGCAAGTAAAAAAATTGATGTTGGGCAAGTAAAATTTCAAAAATTGCCTTGATCGGGCAACTACGACAAACATATTATTCTCAAGGTGTAAATCTCATCTATAAGTTAACTGGCAAGTACATTCTTTGCTTGGGCAAGTCAAATTTGAAAATTTATGATTTTACTTGCCCAAACGAGCCACAAGAGAACAAAGTTTGTGTGGAAGATCGATTATAAATCGCCTAAAATGATACAATATCATCTCAAAGCGCTTTACACTAATTATTAACCTGGTCATCGGATACAATGCAAGCCAGCACACATTGTGTGCACTATCTCCACTCCCTGGGGACCATTATTTTCAAGCGGCTCATTGGTCATTGAGAAGATCTATTGTCTAGAATGATCAGATTCTGATCTGTCAGTGCGGGGCAATGTTTTTTTTCGAACTTGGATTTGATTGCATTAATTTTGATTTAATTCAATTTGCTCTGACCTATTTAATTAAATGGGTTTGATTTCACATGTATGCCTTTTTTCTAAATTCATAAGAGAAGCCTTCAATCTGAAATAACATCACATATAAAGTACTATTAATGTAATTACTGCTGAAAAGAGATCAGGGTCGTTGGAGCTGAATTGCAACTTTCTTCTGAGTACGATCATGGTTTCAAGAAAAATCTGTGCATTGATGGATGCTGATGACAGAACCTACCTCTGGCATCTTATAGGTTGCAAGTGTTTTATTCCATTATACTGTATCCCTCTCTTTATATCTGTCAAGACTCTCTATCTCTCTCTCTTTCTTGCTGTCTCTGTCTCATTATATCTCTGCACATCTCTCATCTCCTCTGGTGGTATTACGTTGTAATAATATCATAGCAATGCTCAAAATTAGCACCTGTAGGCCTGCTGGCCCAGGGACACTAGCAAATTAGCTTTGGAGTACCACATTTCATTGATGCTTTATTCCATAAGCTTGATTGGGCAACCACGTAATCCTGGACAGGTTTTCTCCATTTTGGGCCACTAGATTCAAGTTTCTGGCCACTAGAATTGTTTAAAGTTGTTTTTATTAACCCGTTTGTGCTACAGTGCAAAAAAAGTTAATTTCTAGCATTGGATATAGGATCTAGAATAGCTTACAGTCATGCCTGTCCAGTTCAAGCTATCTGTCATTGGCGAGCAAGTTTTCTTCTCAGAAAGATTTTGTTTCCCCCCAAGTAAAAATAACAATAAGACTCTCCCGATCACCAGTTCCCATTCCCCATGATCATTTCCACCACCATCACTACCCACATTAATCCCTTGCCTACGGGAACCTGGTGGGCTACGTACAAAGTCCATGGGGATCTCAGGATCTTAAAAGGTATGGGTTAACACACACCATACACATCTATGGAATACAACACATATCAAACCAACTGATTAGCAAAATGTAGGGACATACTTTATGCATTGTATGTATTTCTTGATTTCATTATTATGTTTGCTTTTTTGTTCAAATTATTGGGGGAGCATTGTGCACCACAAGCACTCCCACCCCATATAATAGAGACGCAATTTATCTCCTTGAGTGCCAAGCTCGCATTTTTGCGAGTTACAATACACACGAATGACATAGAGCATGAAAATTCCTGGCACTCAAAGTATTAATCCACTTATTTGTATTTTTTCCTAATTTGTCAGAGACAAAATAATTAAACTGTTGTCTGTAATTTTATTTGGATATATAATAATTATACATTCAACAGTGATTTGTACATTATGTTCTTAGCAATTGTATGCAGATATCTTCCTGAATTAATCCACTGCTAATTCATTCTTTTGCCACAAATATAAGAGAAAAGGTAAGATAAATCAATGAATAGTGAATACATTGCATTCAAAGTATATAAAAAGAAAACAAAGCTGACAGCACATTACTTAAGATTAATAGGGAAAGCTCTACGATGCATATTGTAAGAACAGGACGTGTATGAAATCTATATGACGTACTGTAACTTCCACGTTCCAGTCAGCAAAATGAAAGATGTAAGACATATTATAGTAAATTCCTTGTTTCCTTCATGGGACAAACATTTTCTAATACAGCCGACGCATTAATCCCAAGACTGATGTGACTAATGCCATTGTGGCAGGCGAGTCAGTGAGCGCCGCTGAATTAACCCTTGCAATGCTGGAGATTAAACAAGACTCGTACGTTGTTGGTTGAGGAAGAGGAGGGCACTAAGTCTCTTTTTGTACCTGATTCAGAGATAATACTTTTATAGTTTGAAATCCATGTGGAACCAAATTTATCTTTATTTTACATCTTACAAATATTCCCAAGATTATACATAATTATAATCTTCTTGCATCACATAGAGAAGGCTCCAAGTAACTCAAATTTGTGAAAAGGTGACTTAACGCCCTTTACATGCTTACCCGATGTCGCGTAATCTCAAGTAGAGCAGCAATATTGTGACATTGTAAGGATTTATTATGTCATTAGAGACGAAGTGGCAGCCCAGTGTTATTTCAGGGTTCACCCTCACGTGTTACTCCCTGAAGGCAGGCCTTTGCGGCAATCTCTTGCACAAATTAATGCTATCATTACTGTACTCGTGGGCATACATAACTGTGAAATGGGCCAATTTGAGCTGAATGAAAACGGTAATCTATCGCACTTGTAAACGTTATTATTACAGTAGGAACGACTGTGAAATGGGCTCACATGTTACTGCTTTAAGGCATGTCTTTGTGGTAATCTCTTGCACTTATAATGCTATCATTACTGTACTCGTGGGCATACATAACTGTGAAATGGGCCAATTTGCCCTTTGTGAAAAGGGTTATCTATCGCACTTGTTAACATTATTATTACAGTAGGAACGACTGTGAAATGGGCTCACATGTTACTGCTTTAAGGCATGGCCTTTGCCGATATCTCTTGCACTTGTAAATTGCTATCATTAGAGTAGGAATATGACTGTGTAAATGGGCCAATTTGCCCCTTTATAAAAGGGTTACCGAAGACTTTTATTTTGGTTTTTAACAAGCTTTCTCCATACACCCAGGCCAAAGTTTTGTTCACGACCAATAAATTACTATAAATACTGTAATAATATTAATGACTGTGTGATGGGCAGTTACGAACGTGTATGGTTTTAAAGTACAAGTAGCTATTTGACATGCAACTACATGTACATGTACCTTTCACACCTGTTCACATTCGGGCATATTGTGCAGGGGACATATCAGATAACAACAATATACATTGTATCAACCACTCATCACTTTTTGCACATGTCAACAAAGATACTAGATCCCTTTAACTCTAAGTTGGACTTAAAAACTATGAAAAGCCATAATTAGTTAATTTAAAACAATTTTGTAAAATTTCTTTCAAAACCCATAAAATATTGATTCAAATCATTGATATTCTCTATTATCAAGGGGATTTCCTGTTCTTGATGTCAAATTTATGAAAAGTCAAAAATACTTGCATTTTTGCTTTTGAATATATTTTATTCCAAGGATACAAATGGCTTTCCATAATGTTTAAGTCCAACTTAGAGATTAGTTCAACTTAGGATTTTTGTGAAACACCCCCCAGGAGTCTATGGAGAATGCATACATAGCAGAATCAAACACTCTTGATACACGTTATATACAAGTAAGACAGTGGGTATATCAACCACTTTTAAAAGCACTGATCTGCTATTAAAATTATTATGGATGGGATAAAGTAGGTAGGCTACATATTACACATTTGCAACCAACTACTTTAGACAATTATACATGTACAGTAAAAACCTGTCTTAGTGGCCACCTAAAAGTGATCCCCAGAAGAGAAAAACAATATTATGGAACCTGTCTATAGAGGTCACCTGTCTACAGTGGCCACTTTTCTTGCTTCCCTTGGGTGGTCACTATACACAGGTTTGACTGTATATTAATGATTTGCAAAGAACAAAAGTGGTTGTTGAATAAAGTGGTGAAATGAGAGTAAATTAAGTACAAAACTACAAAGACATTTTGTTTAGGGCATTATTATCTCACATTCTTACATCACATTCACATTATGATGAGCATGTGAGTGTTCAATGATCCATCTGACCTATGGATATGATGGTGGTATCAAACTTAAATTACGCTTGCCGTTCCTACGCCTTTCATAAAACCATGAGTCTAGATACCGGAGCATGTTATAATGTGTGGGTGTTTTGGTTAGCTTGATTTCATGTTTGGCATGAAACCATAAAATATATAAACAGGGGATCGAATGAAAATCTGAAAACAACTCACTACTCTAGCCTAAATCAAACCTGCTGTGTAAAAAGTTTATTAACCCATCAATTTACTTACATAGCTTTGTTTTTAAAACTTACAACACATAATTGACATTTTGTTTTACAATGTTTGACTTATCAAGAACCACTATAATTATGATAAATCTCTGAAGTACAACACATCAATTGACATTTTGTGTGCAATGTTCGACTCATCCACAATCACCATGAAACTCCCAAACAATTTAAACTATTTAACAAAGTATCAATTTATATTTCTTTTATAATGTTCGACTATTAAGAACCACAATATCATAAAGCTTCTGAACACTCTTGGCTAATATTAAACAGGCATCTAGAGAACAAAACTAAGTACAACATATCCTTTGATATTTTGTTCTACACATTTCGACTCATCAATCATCACTACAAAACTTCAATCTGAATTCTGAACACTGTGGGCTAATATTCAACTTAAATCTAGGAAACCGACCTAAAGGACAACGCATCAATTGACATTTTGTTGTAGAAAGTTCGACTCATCATCAACAATCACTGTGAAGCTTCCGAACATGTTGGGCTAATATTCAACTTGCATTCATAGGGAAGTGAACACATACATGAGCACAACACAATAACACATCAATCCACACTATGTTCTACAATGTTCAGCTCATCAAGAATCACTATGAAATATATCTCGACATTCTGAGCTAGCTAGTATTCAGCTTACAATGCAGGAAACCGACCCTAAAGGACAACACATCAATTGACATTTTGTTGTAGAATGTTCGACTCATCATCAACAATCACTGTGAAACTTCCGAACATGTTGGGCTAATTTCCTTGCTACATCGTCTTGCCCCCTCAGCTGCCATATCACATGGCTCGATATGAATTCCCCTCTTCGTTTTCCATCCACTATCAAATTTAAAGGGAGCCATGCACCCTAAAATAATATTGCTATAAATGAAACGTAATTTAAATGTAGTAGTCCATTCCACCACCAAGTTTAGAAAGATTTGCACAAATATTTTTAACTGAACACCAGAGGCTGCCATGTTTTCCAACGCTACTGCATGACATGTTATCTGAATGTGCACTAACACAGGTGGGTTACGTAACCACTGACATAGCAGCATATACGACAACAGCGGTTATCATGCACGCTCTGATGATGCTTCACGTGATAAGCGAAACGAAAATTCCAGCATTTGGTTACCCTTTAACTCATTTAGTCTTGAGCGGTTAAATCCTTCCTGTCATATGCTGCAACACATCGCACTGTCTCCATACTCAATTTCCCTTGACGACATCTTTTTGTCTCCATAGTAATACATCCTTCCCTCACTTGGTTTCAAAATTGCTTATCAATGGAGTTTTAACTTGTTCACAACTGGTCTAAGAGATACTCAAGTCGGTGTCTATGGAGAATGCCTTTGCATCAGAATAAAATCTTCTTCAATGGCAAGGTCAGACAAGTGACATGCTTATAAGATGTGTTGCCTTAACCCATTACTCTGAGTACTACATCTTCTTGAATCGTCTGTTCTGTTACACTCGGATCCTTCCTCACTTGATTCGAAATTGGTTATCAATCAAGTTAAAAACTTGTTCATGACCGGTCTTGAATATATTGCAGTTAGCCCCTACAGAAATCCATTACCCCATTTTGCATAAACAACATTTTTCTTTGCCATGGTTACAAATTTCCCAAAATTTATCTCTACTTCCTCCAATCTTTACACCCTCTCCGATACTTTTCTCTCAATTTAACGTAAATAGTAAATGGCATCCACTAGTGACACTAAGTCATTGCATCTTTGATCCCCATAGTATTCCTGAGTAATGCACGCCTGTGCCCATTCATGACATGGTCCTGAAAATACTTATAGGCAGAGGTGTTAAAGATTATCAAGCATGGGAATATAGAGGGCACCATTCGAAATGCTTTAACATGGTCCGCCATTTTGAACTAGCCTAGTCTGTTCATTGCATAACAGTGAGCCAGTGTGTATCACACACACTACACTATCAGATCCGATGTGACTAACGATTATGGATCTGAACTATATTTTATGCCTGAGATATGCACGGCTTGCTTTAGATCAGATACGCAGTTGTCTGTTGGATCACGAAGCATGCGGTGGGCTTTAAGGAGGTCAATTTAAGGACACGTTGAGCTTTAAGGTTTTTTCCCCCTTAACTCACACAATGATGTCACCAGGGTAGCAGCTATGCTGGCGAGTCAAGTGACACATGATGCATTAATCACTATCGCTCCTGATAATGCCGGTTTCCGTCATCCACTGCGACAAGAGCTCGATCCCGGTTACTTAGTTACTTGGGACTAAACATCGTATTAGTAGTACACACGTGTATCTGCGCAACGCATCGATGCCTATGATCATGTTATCTTGAGATCTAGCACAAAGGGTGAATGCAAATTCACAGCTCTTTTTTCATTTCAAATAAAGAAACAACTTGGAATTGCTCATACGTATTTACTTGATTTCTTATATTTCTGTACTTAGATGTATACGTGCACATCTCTTTTAGGCGCATGACTAATGTTTCATATTACACGCAATTCTTCATTCATAAAATGCGCACAATTCTAAAGTTTTGTTTTTAGTAACTATATAGCTATTAACTCGTAGAGTGCCAAGTACATGACTGCAAGCTACAATTGCAGTGTTTTATGCATGACTACGCACACTGGTAATAGAGTAATTGATCAAGTCTAACATCTTTTATTTTTAATTCAAACATATAAAGAAACTGACCAGAATTGTGATTAGAATAAGGCAAAGAAAATGGGATTCCTTTGTTTTTTTTTTTCTCTCTAGCACTTTATAAAAGTTGCTTAATATGATTATTATTATTATTGTGCAGTGGCAGTGTGTACAATTCAATAAGTGATTCTATTATTAAGCGCAAATTCTAATTGATAATTACCAAACTGCTTTTCAACTTTGGCTTTACCATTAACCTTGCACTGGGGTAATTATATTGGCAGCTTCAGTATGAATAATCATAGAAACATAGATCTATACATTAGAATATTAACCAGTTCCCTTTGTGATTCAAACAAGCGCTTAAGAAAACGGAGATACATGCTGGTCACAGAGATGAAGAGAAAAAATTAGGTCATTTCATTTGCAATCATATTCCAGCCTAATAATTCATAATCCAAGCACAGAAGACAGTTCATTCATTTGCAATCATATATGAGTGTCTTAACCCCTTGACCACGGGAACCGAGTGGGTTGTGTACAAAGTCTATGGGGATTTCATAAACTCGTAGGGAACGGGTTAAGATTCTAGAGCAGCTCCTCAGTATTGATGTGGTACAGAATAAACCACCTGCTGAATTATTGACTGTATGGGACTTTAACCCATTCAATAAGGACTGCGTGGTCATGAAATTACTTGGGGATGGGTCCATGGATCAGTTTTCCGACTTTGTTTTGTGGTGAAGAGTCGCATGTCATAGCAAATTTAAATCATTCATTCTTGGATGGGTTAACCCTCTCGATTGCATTTTTCAACTTAACCGCTAATGGCCCGGTCAGATATCAACGGATATCGGAAACGTATGCCCAACGAATAGACAATTTGCGAAATTAAATTGTCCGGTGATGAAAGTCGTGTCCATTGCTTCATGTACAAAACATAAATAACGTACATCACCGGACAAGGAACGGACAATAAACGTATAGAACGGATGGAAAATTTAGCTCTCCGTTTGACATCCGTTTGCGCAATCCGTTAATATGTGACCGGGCTATTAGGCTAAAAGATATTTAAGATGTTGCATTTCCAATAGAGCTAATCTGCATGGTACACTAGATTCACATTGTGAATGAATTAAACCACAATACTAATATAGTATCAGAATATCAGATCTGTTGATTTGTTCATTCATGCACACATTAAATGTACAATGAATATATCGGAAGATTCATTTTCCATCCCAAACACTGCATACAGAATACTTGTATAATAGTGCTTACTAGTATAGTCAGATTTATATAACGTACCTGGGCTAGGTCATTCAGTCAGCCAAGTTTCAAGTTCACAGAAATTGGCCAAGAGCCCAAAGGCAAAGTCACCTACATGTATTTTTTTTCCTCAAAAAAATGGGGAGTCGGAACTGAAAAGTTTACTCATGGGAGCTCAGGTATGACTGTAGGATTACTCAAAGGTTAACTTCGGGGCAGGTGTGGACAATTGGGCACAATTTGTCAATGGAATGACCTTTTGTTTTAAAGGGATCTACAGTAGAAAATTTAGCTGTAGATGTAGAACTCCATCGGTTCTCACATACCTCATTTTAACTCGATCGATCGTACTACCAGTAGGAACATGGAGCAGATTTCAGTTCATCTGAATTTCTCTTTGGTTCTCTTTGGTTGTAATGATATGTGTGGTTGTAATGATATGTGTGGACGTGGTGTGGCAAGATCGGTAGAGTTCGCGATCCCTAGTTCGAACCCTGCCCACTCCGTTTGTCCTTCAGCAAGACAATTAATCCACATTGCTGCTCTCTACCCAGGAGTATAAATGGGTACTTGGTCGGGTGTTAATTAGCCTTCAGCGCCCGTTGGGCAGCTTGGGCTAGTATGCTCCCCTGGGAGTTGAGATGGTGCACAAGATAATTGTGCGGGTTTGAATTGTACCTGATGACCAAGGGTAATAATGCGCCTCTGAATAGGCAACTAGATACATTGCGCTATATAAAAGCTATATATTATTATTATTATTATATGTGGAGAATTAAAACTGTACCTACAAAGTGCAGTGAATTAGCAAATACCACTTTGCAAATTACTTGGTCATGACATATATTTACCATGTAATTTTCAGACATCACTCGATCATTGGACAGATATTCAGATCATAAAAGTGCAAGTTGTATACCATTTATCAGTTTTTGCATATATATGTAAATAAAGTTACTAGATCCCTTTATAAGCTTAGAACTTGATTTTGCTTAATAATTGGGACTTCAAGCCTTGTTTCTAAACATATTGAAGACAATTTAATGTTTGTAAATTATGCATTCTCCAAGTATATACCCAGCCAGAGAACATTAATGTATTCTACTTTTAGGGATCATGCAGCCCTAAATTATTGAACAAAAATGTGACCAAATCACAATACTTGACATTTCAATGAATAGCAAATTATATACTAATAATAGGTGTTTTTTTTAGTATTAAGTTATACAAATAATCAAATCGGTTAAATCAAATATGAGGGAAATCAATGCGATTAATGACATTGGCAGGACATCAAAATCTGTCAACAAGTCTCCAAATTTCATGGTCAGCAATCAAAATCCCCACAAAAAACCAACAACGACAAACCAACCAACCAAAAAGAGAGAGAGTTCTGTATTTTTGTTCAAAGGCCCATCACACACCACAAGTGCATTTGACCATTAGCTAAACAAACACTGGAGGGTGAAAATTAGATCAGTTATAAATCCACACAGCAACAACTTGATATTCTACATTACATTTCCAAAATGTCCACCTTTCTCAGGGGAATTTTAGAACCACCATGAAACTAGCAAGCCCGAAGGTATTGCTCAAATTACAACTTCTATTAGCATATTATAATACAGGATAAGACAAAATTCATATGAATGTATGTAAGAGAAGAGCCTCAAAAGGCGAAACAGCCTGTTTTTACAATAAGAAAGTTACCTACAGTATCAGTCAAAATAAACTAACCAGTTTACTGCAGTAATTTCCAGTAATCCCTATTATGTGTACAAAATCAATAGGGATTACTGCACACAAACGTTAGGGGGGTTAGTTTATTTTTATATACTTATTATAATGGATGTGTATACATTTTGTAAGTTTGTGTGTGCTACAAAAACTGCATAGCCTCAAGCTCAAGCCATACTAGTTTGCATAATTAACATACATATTTGCCCTACTTTCTTACTTAAATTTTTATGTTCAAATACAGATCTATGCCAGTAAACTATGTCTAAATTAAGTAAAAGTAAATTGAACATCTAATCCCTCTTGAGAACTTTAATGATTTACATATTTGTTTAAACATTTCTAGCTCCAATATAAAATAAAAAGCTGCCATTCGCAGCAAATGCAAGGAAAGTAAAATAGGGACAATCTTCTCCATCATTATAATATTGCTCAAAGTGTACTTCTTGAGCCCACTGAGCGCTTGGAAGGAATACTCCCCAGGGAGTGGAGATGGTGCACACAATGTGTGCTAGTTTGCATTGTATCCTATGACCGGGGTAATAATATAATTGTAAAGCGCTTAGAGATGATTATCAATCGTGATAGGCGCTATATAAATAGTGTATTATTATTATTACTTCTTTCTTGAAAATTAATAAGATCAAATAGTATCAAACTGAATATTGGAGAATAGAGATACACATTTAATTCATATGTGTGTCTGGTATTTCAGGATTATGTGGAACTGTATATTTATTTTGTTACAGTATGTTGATATTGAGATGTTTGATGTACTCATTGTAACAATAAATGTTTTTAACTAGATGGGAAAATTGTGAACTCGAAATTATTTTATTTTTAGTTGGACAAATAAATCATGATTTGAATTGAATTGAGTTGAATTGATTAAATCTACATATATATTTGTAAAGCTGAATTGCATTCAGCGTTTGCAAATGCACCATGGCGCCAATTTGGATAATGAATAGGACGATCGAGTCCCCCGTGGTGGCTAGCAGTTATTTTTAGCACCATTACATCTCCACAGCTCACCCGATCTGTTGAAAACCCTAGATGCAACCAGCTTCATTTAAACCCATTGCCTTTGGGAACCTGGTGGGTCCCATATTAACTCTATAATGGTGATTGTAAAATCAAAAAGGAAATCAGTTTACCAATTGCCTATGAGAAAATGGTGTGCCCTGTATTAACTCTGGATAAGGATGGCAAGATACAGTAGGGAACAGGTTAAAGGGGTAGTTCAGTTTTGGTATAGAGGGCGCTGCACAAAACTGAGTGTAAAATTTGAAGGAGCATACAATTTTAATGGCAGAATAAACTTTATTTAATCAAAATCAGTTCAGAAACGGCTGAAATATCAATAAATATAGCCAATCGGAATAAATCTGGGGCCAAGATTTATTCGATGATTTTTCATTTTTTATTTTAAAATGTCTACATTTTCTCAAAAATTTTCAAAAGAGGTTTTTAAATACCGTAGTTGTTGATGATCTCTCTACAGTGTACAGTGTACGTTTCAAACACTTACAAAAATATATGTCACAACAGGGTTTCACTACACAATGTTTAGCCATACAAACACTGTTTGATACAGTCTTTTTTCAAGCATGTCTGAATGCGTTGGGGTAGCTCTTTTTCCAAGTGCAGGCAGGTCCCGAGGGCGGGTGCTGCCTGTTTGATCTACGAGCAGAGGGGATAGAAGTATTGATTCAGAATAAATGCTCCTGGGATGTTGCCCAAATTGAGCATCCGTCTTGCCAACAGCCAGTCTCTTCTTCATTTAAAACTCAGCTGAAGAATCCTTCCTCCCTTCCTCTCCTTTTTCCAAATCCCTATGTTGCATTATTTTGTCATGATTCAAATTCAAAGTCATTAACCCTTTTGCACAATTGCGTAGCAGCCTACACCTAAGCTGTTTACATGAATGAATGAATGAATAAATGAATAAATGAATGAATGAATTAATTAATTAATTAATTAATTAATTAATAAATGGAAGAACAAATTAACTGATTTATGGATTGATGGATGGTTGGATGGACGGACGGACGGACAGACGGATGGCGTGGATATATGGATGGATGGACGGACGGACGGACGGACGGACGGACGGACGGACGGAAGGACGGACGGACGGACGGACGGACGGACGGACGGACGGATGGATGGATGGAAAGATGGATGGATGAATGGATCATTGGATGGATGGATGGATGGATGGATGGATGGATGGATGGATGGATGGATGGATGGATGGATGGATGGATGGATGGATGGATGGATGGATGGATGGATGGATGGATGGATGGATGGATGGATGGATGGATGGATGGATGGATGGATGGATGGATGGATGGATGGATGAACACATTAATGAATGAAAGATAAAGATAACACATGGGTGATGAAAGTCAAGCTTTGATTGTACACGCCAACAAATCAAAGAATTAATGAATAAAGAAGAAGCAGGGACTTGTCACCCAAATTACTCAGGACAGATAGACATAACATTTTTCATGTAACAATTACTTGAGATGCATCCCATGACTGAATATAGACAAAACACTTTTATTTCTTGTTGCAATTACTTGGGATGCATACAATGATTGAAGATAGGCACGGTATATAGTGACATAATTGAAGACGCATCCACTGACTGAAGTTAGACGCAATCCATTATCCTGCCTGAGGTTTACCGCAATCCCATTTAATATTCTCAGCTCAGCACCTGGGATCGTATTACGCTATCAGATTTCACTGAACCTCGACTGCACGGAGCCGTGCTATTGCTTATGCTTCACGCTGCAGGGTTTAGGCATACAAACTACATTATTGATTGCAATTTCTGAACAAGTGTATGCAACAGTTTACGACAAGCTTCTTTTCGTTAACATGTAGAAAACAACCCGACGTTGGTATAAAATGCATTCACCATACTCCCCAACCAATGAATATGCAAAACTTTTCTGGATTGAAATAGGCAGTTTAATTGATCAGAAGAAGAAAAAGAAGCACAAAGAAGAGTTAGAGAAAAGGAGGAGAGGGATGAGGAGGGGGAGTAGGAAGAGGAGGAAGAGAAAGAGAAGTGGGGGGAGAGGGAGAAAAGGGAAGAAGAAGAGAAATAGAAGGGGGAGGAAGAGTAGGAGTAGGAGGAGGAGGAGGAGGAGAAAAGGGAAGAGGAGAAAAGGAAGGAGGAAGGGAAAGAGGAGGGGAGGACGAGGAGGGGAGGAGGACGAGGAGAAAAGGGAGGAGAAAGAGAAAGAGAAAGAGGCGGGGGAGTAGAAGGAGGAGAAAAGGAAGGAGAAAGATAAAGAGGAGGGGAGGAGGGGGAGGAGGGGGAGTAGGAGGAGTGAGAAAAGAGATGAGAAAGAGAAAGAGAAAGAGGAGTAGGATGATGAAGAAAAGGAAGAAGAAGATGATGATTAAGACGAGATATCCGAGTACTGTCTTCATAAGTTTAAATCCTTTCTGCCAATAAAACAGATGAACAAACAAGCTTGTCCATTCTGCATGGAAATGTAGAGCTATCTTGATCAAATAGATGTTGCCAAAAGCTGAGTACATCATCGCATGAACGAATATTCTACACATAATTATAGATACAATCTTGAATAAACAGGATATGTACTTCACTGTTTTGGGAGCCGGAATGTCAAGTAATTTTATGTAATTGATGTGAACACAACTTACTTGAGGTTGAGGTTTGATACAATTTCATGCAATCAACAGTACGGATTACGATAGTAATTGGAATTCATGTAAATTTATCATGCTGGTGTTTGAAATTTTGATGTTTACAACTCTCTTTGATGTTTATCCCTCTCCTCCTTTACTTACTTATTTGATTAATGTTATCAATGATAATGATGACGATGATGATGACAATGACAATGACAATGACAATGACGATGACGATGATGATGATATGATATGATGTTGTTGGATGTTGGTGATGATGAGGATGATGACAATGACAGTGTCGTTCATGGAAATGGTCATGTGATAACGATGATGACAATGACAATGATGATGACCACGATAACAATGGCGATGACAATGACGACAATGATGATGACCACGATAACAATGGCGATGACGATGACGCTCATGATGGGAATCATAATCCAATAATGATGCAGATAATGATTATGAAGGTGATCACGGTGGTAGTGGTGAAAATGACAATGATGAATATAATATGATGAAGATGATGACGATGACATGATAAAGAACTAATACTGATAATAATTTTAACAAAAAGTGATAAAGGTGTTTTAGAATGATATTGTTAAGGACGAGAATGATATTGTCAAGGACGAAAATTACAAGCAAGGAATATTATGATCTCTATATAATACTCCAGGGTACGCATCGTCAGTGTTCCTCATATTTAATTTTTTTTTTTTAAATCCTTTAATTCACAGATTGAAGCTAGCTAGAGCATGTCGCTAAAATACCTCCAGTACAGATTTAATTGGATTACTGCCACTTAAAAGATGCGATTCATCTCCAACATTCCTCACAGACATGTGGCATCAAACGGTTGGGCGAGAGTGAAAAGGGCGTAAGTAATTTTTGTGCTAAATTGAGTTAAAAATGCGTACATTCTTGAAGGGTTCTCTATAGATGTGGTGTCAAATTTCCAGGTAAACGTTAATAATGATACATATATTTCTACTTTTGAAAATATTCATGACTAATACAAGAGATCTATATTGGACATGTATGTTAGAATGCAACTTTAAACATGTTTATCTCAGAAGTACAAAAAGTGACTTAGCAACCTTCTCTTTTTCAAATGATGAAATCAAGGGCGTTTGGTCCATTTTTTGCTAAATTGAGTTATATGCGTACAGTCTTGTAGCCATCACTATGCGATGTTAAATTTCCAGGTAAAGGTTAATAATGATACATATATTTCTACTTTTGAAAATATTCATGACTGACTAATACAAGAGAGCTATATATATATTGGATTTATGTTATGCTCACCAACTTTAAACATGTTTATCTCAGAAGTACAAAAAGTGACTTAGCAACCTTCTCCTTCTCAACTGATGAAATCAAGGTTTCATATCCATGCATGCTATTCCCCATTTTTGTGTATGTTTCAACATTATTAAGAGCAGCTTCACACTTGGCCAAATATACAGAATTTGTTAAAAAGAGAGAAAAGGAGTCTAAGTATCTCCAATAGGCATTAATATCCAAGGGTTATACTTTCGTTTTCAATAAGATAATGAAAACATACATCAAATTGATTAATGGGACTTTAATGTTAGATCTAGACCATTATAATAACATGAAATAACATTTTTGAGTCAGTAAATGTTTCTTTCGGGCCACCAGAAAAGGGGAATAAATTATTTCACTGGTCTGACCGACCGGGCCAATGACAAAAAAGGAAAGTGTGGAGCCCTGCAGTAAGCACAAACGTGTTAACCCGTTCACTTCGAGATTTTGAAGCACAAACTAGTCTAGTTCAAAATGGTGAATAGCAGTGCAGCGCATACCCATGCATGCTTTAAGGGACTTAGTAACATTGTCCAAATCCTCAAGATCCAATTGGAATTCTAGCGGTTCCCTCATACATTGTTGTATTCGTATTAACAATGAAAGCATGGGACAGGTTTCGGTTTTTCAAATTTCCCTTTCGTTAAAAAGATATTTACGATTCAAGTGTTCAGATGTTGAATTATCCACTGGATCGTCAAAACCGTGTACAAAGTGAGTGTAATGAGTTAGTGAATATCACTTTGCATTTTTGCTCATTACTTGGCCATATAAGTTATAACGTCCATTAAACTTGAAATTTTCACACAACACCCAGTAGACATATCAGATAACAACAATGTATCAACCACTCACCCCTTTTTGCACATCAACAAAGTTACTAGATCCCTTTAAATGACAATCTTTAACATGTGAACCAGTATAGCATCTAGGTGAAAGGGAAAGCAGGGAAGGGGAGAGGGAGGAAAGAGACTGTGACTCAGCCTGTCACAGGTGGGCAGGTGGTCCCTCATCCAAGGCCATGTGAGCTACATGTAACATGCAGAAGATTATGGGACGAGTTGGGGAGAGGGGAGCCAGGGGAGTGCACCTATACCCCCCTCCCCCACCCATCCACCCTTTAGTTTTAGGATGTTATACATGTTCTTTTCTTATTTGGACAGCATAGCAGTCATAGAGCAGTGCATGTTTTAATGAGGCTAAAACGCTCGTCCTTTTCAGATTCCACCGACCAAACTTTCTCTCCCGAGTATTACGCGGCTGGAGACACATCATTTTTAAAATGCGATAACTTCAGTTTGCAATAACGTATTGTACAATGTGATATATGACATTGTAGAAAATATTTCATTCTTTGCTTCCGTATAATTATATTTTTAATTTGACAAAGACAAAAAGATGAAAATCAAGTGTAATAACTTTACAAAATTCATTTTTGAAAGTTCTTTTTCATTCGGCTTGAAAACTTACAAAATATAGTTACGTCTCCTTCATATTTATACCATATGAAAGGCAATTTAATACACTTTATAAATATGTCAATTTTGAAGCCGTTTATTTCGTAATCGGGTCAGGAGCCAACAAAGACCAGCAAAGGACAGAATAAAATATTAAATTTTGGGCATTCAGCGGCAATCCAGCCCGTTGATTGGTTGAATCAGCATCACGCAGATTCTCCACGTCCCGCGATGAAGAGAGAGGGGGAGAGAGATTTTCTCTTTCCCCGCACAGCGCGTTGTTCCGAGGGGGAGTCTGGTATTGCGTTATTTGAACTAGGCCAATCACTGGCCCGCTTCAAACACACCCCTCCGTACCATCCAATGGGAATGCTCTTTCGCATTTTAGTTCTTCTTAATTTGTACTTGAGTGGTATTTTCTTGGCTCCTGACCCGATTATCTAACGTAGCGAAATAAAACCTACATATCCTGAAAGAGTATGAAACATGCTTTACAATGATTATAAAATCAATGAGACGCAAGAAGCATAAACTGTATTTTTACCTCTGAACTTATAATTTTTTTGTGATATTTGACCACTAATTTCACTGGTAAAATTTGGCTTAATACTTGATTAATTAATATAGACATAAAATATGATTCTTCCTCTAACATTTGATACCACATTCATTCATTAAAGACAAGGTTCCATAAAGCTCAAAATAAAACTCCTCTGCATTGCTCATTGGTGGGTGCGACTCGCAAATCTATGAATACGATATGAATACATACAGTGGAATCGGGTTAGTTGCATTCTGACTGATAGAGGGCAGTTAATACCAATATTTAAAGGCCCCATGAGCTAATATACAGGTATTATGGGACAGGTGGAGGAGTGGGGGGGGGGGGGGGGGGGGGGACACACAGGGAAAGGCATCACTCCCCCCCCCCCCCCCTTCCCCTCCCTTCCCATTCATCATGTCTTGCATAGCGAGTTGTGCAACTTAATTTTAGGTTTTTTTTCCATTCATATTTGGGCAGTATAGAGGTTACCGCCACATGATCTAACATGCATTATAAACAAGTTAGGGGGAGTCAGGGGAATGCACCTCACCCAGCTCCCCCTTACCACTTGCCCTGAATGGTAAGTTAAAATGCAACTCAAGTTTTTGCCTTGGATAGGCATACATGTACTCAATGGGGACAGGGACTAGTTTTCACCTCAAATTTGGGAAATGTCAACTTTAAAAGCAGCCGGGTGGTAAAAGACAATAAGAAAACACATCCATCATTACCCCACATAACTGGTTAATCATGAATACTATAAATACATACTGTGTAACAATTATTTACAAATTTGCACAATCTCAATTATAGAATCATATTTCACTCTGACGTATGCCTTCTGAATTTGTAATAAATCAGTGATCTAGTTGCATTGTGTGTGATTTTATGGGTCATTAGTTTTCTTGGGTAATTTGCGCTCATCAAAAGGCAGCACAAAAGTGTTGGTAAACAACACATATTTGACTCCCACTTGTTTCTGTGTACTGCCGGTAAACAGAATTGACTAGCCATGTGTGAAATAACCCATCAAGGACGGAGTCCCACATATTTGTGGGTTGGTATACGTCCTACACTTCAGCAAGAAGATATCAAGTTTTTATAATGTATACAAGGAGAAAGAGCATAAATTTCTCTATTTTTAAAGCCCTATTTTGTTACTCTACCTGCTTTAGTTATTGTTATGATTTTTGTTATTGCTTAAATCGCTATAATTTAGAAAAAAATCCTTAAATTGGCAACACATTGTGATATTTTAAAAACAGATTTTGGCATTCAAATTGGCAACTTTGCGGCAAAGTCACTTCATATTTGTCTTAAATTGTAATTATTAAATATTTTCCATCTATTTTTATGTCATTAATAGGTAGACAAAATTTAGGAGTTGCCAATTTGTAGAGGAAAACAATGATCAATTTTGCCTTAAAATAGCCCTCGTCCTATCACAATTTTGAAATATATGTGACCAACTATAGCGAAACCTGGCAAGTATTTCATGTTTTGAAGAAATTGGCATTTTAAGTTTGAACACACATTGTGTGTAAAAGACCTAAGGCTAATGTATGATTGAAACAATCATATCTTCGCAAATTATTTACCCAATAGTTAGAACAAAGGATCAAAATGAAAGCTTGTGATGAGGCCTTTGTAATGATGGTATGAAAATCTACATTTTTATTTTTACCGACAAGTGCCCGGTTTTGCTATAGCGGGTCACATATTTTATTGTTGTCTATACTTCAAGACCGTTTTTCATTTTGTTCTAATACACACGACTATAGAAGCGAGGCAACATATTTCATTATAATATATCATATTTTCAGAACCAGTCATGAATGAACTATAAGCAAGCATCATGAATATTTTTGGGACCAGTCATGAATGAACTAAAAGCAAGCGTGATCTGAATGTGAACACTGCACAAAGTTGATCTGCTCAATAATTTTTAAAAGAACAGATTTGTTGTGCACAATCTAAAAACCATCTCAATATACATGGTTGCAGGAAGTGTGCATACCAATTATGCTAAACAGGATCATGGAAATATTGTTTGGCTTCTCATGTGTGCCATATTCTACTCATACCTTAATTTCCTTTGCTAATTGCAGCCATAGTCTGGACCATTTTCTTCTAAAACTATATATTTGTGAAATGTTCACTAAATGGCGGTTTCTCAAGTCAAATCAATGTGCTTTTATATTAAATAATAATAATAATAGAGATTTATATAGCGCATATTGCAAAAAGCCTCTTAGCGCTTTAACATATTAACATAAAATTAAAAAAAATTAACAAAAACTAACCCATTGCCTACGGGAAGCTGGTGGGTATTGTGTTAACTGTATGGGAACTGCAAAATCTAGAAGGAAACAGGTTAAACCATTAAGTCCCCCCCCCCCCCAAACATGGACCTGGGGGGTGTTTCACAAAGATCCTAAGTTGATCTTAGCACTAAGATGGTCTTAAATATTATGGAAAGCCATTAGTGTCTTGAAACATTTTTGTAAAAGTTATGTTGAAATGCATAAAATGTTGATTCAAATCATAATATATTTTCTAATTATCAAAGAGATTTCATGAATTTTATGTGAAGATTATGAATCTCCTTGATAATTAGAAAATATATATGATTTGAATCAACATTTTATGCATTTCAACATAACTTTTACAAAACTGTTTCAAGACACTAATGGCTTTCCATAATATTTAAGACCATCTTAGTGCTAAGATCAACTTAGGATCTTTTTGAAACACCCCCAGGGGTCTGACAGAGCAAACATCTAATACCAAATTCAAACTGTTTTCAATGGGGTTTTTAAATACTTTCATTTCTGAAACATATCCCCCTAATATCAGCATTTAGTCTACAAACTCTTTAAAGAGATCTAGTAACTTTGTTGACAAACTTTTGCAAAAAGTGATGCGTGGTTAATACAATGTGTATTGGTGTGATCTGATATGTCCAGAAAGTAATGTGTGAAAATTTCACGTTAATTGGATGTTATTTGGCCAAGAAATGAGCGGAAATGCAAAGTGATATTAATTTATTCATTGCACTTACATGTACTTTGTATGTACACGGCTGAAAAGATCCAGTGGATAATTTCATATCCGAGAGCACATCATGAATATCTTTTGAACAAAATGGAAATTCGAAAAAACCAAAATCTGTCCCATGCTTTTATTGTTAATAAGAATAAAGCAAGGTATGAGGGAACCGCTAGAATTCCAATTGATTTTGAGGATTTGGACAATGTTACTAAGTCCATGTAATGTTCTTGATGACATGATAGTAATACTGTGTGTACAGTTCCATGTTTGGAACACTGGCAGAGGCCCAGATCTCAAACCAGACACGTTTCCTCGTATTTGTGAGTCAGGAGTTAAATTGATAAGTTTGCATATTCATCATAATTGCATTCCGTGCCAAAAACTGTGCAAAAATGAGTGAGGAATACTGATACTGATCATCGGTTCAGTGTCAGTTCAAACTGTGGCATAGCTATGGAGGGGGGGGGGGGGATTGGGGTGCATGCCCCACCCCCCCTAAAAAAAAAGTTTAAAAAAAATTAAAAAAAATGATAACAGTAAATTACAAATTATATGATTTTAATCTTTTAAAATACACAATTTTAATCCCGAGCTAACGGTAAGGTTACATGATTTAGAGAATTGCCAATTGCTATAAAAAAAAAAACTAACTAGATTTTGCAAGTCCCATAGAGTAAATACAGGGCCTCATACAGCGAAATAATATATCAACATTAATTTTTAAAATATTCAGAATTCTAATTGAGCACTATCGTTGACTTTAGTCTAGATCTAAACTTGACTAGCCTATCATACCCTTATCATAATATCAACATTATTAGAAAGTTTATTAAAATGAACACTTTCCATTCAAGCAATGTTGAAGCCTAACTGCAATATTATTGTGCAATTGCAGGTGTAGTACTACAAGCAAATTTGCACCATCAATACTATTTGAGTTAACCCCATTTACTCTTAGATTTGTAAAGTCCTATTTAAAGATAGCATACGGTACACCAAAGTCCATACTGCAATGGGCACAAATGCATCCACTAGTGAAATACATTGATTGTGTCACTAATGACTTTGCATAGTAAGACGCAGCGAGACCCTGGTGCATGTTGTTGGTGTTGTTTGTATTTGTTTCTACAGCTGAACATCCAGCAAGGTCTCCCAGAGTAAATTGGGCCCAGCATGTAGCGTCATTCCAGGCATAATTTGACATCAGTGGGTGGACTGGACTACCCACTGGCCCCAATCTACTAGAAAATTCTTTATCGATACAACTTTGCCATTTCTTCCTTTCATGTTTCATTTCTTGCTTCCTCTCCTTCCTACCTGCTCCCTCCCCTCACCCCCCCCCCCCCCCATTCTTCCCTTATTCATCTCTTTCTATCTCTCCCTCGACCCCCCCCCCCCCAAAAAAAAAAACAAAACAAAACAAAACAAACAAAAAACTCTTAACTCTCTCTCTCTCTCTCTTCTTTTTGCAAATATTAATTTAATTTTAAACAATATATAATTTCAGGGTCCTGATCACAACTTAAAATGCAATTTCCATTAAAATACAGTATCACTGGTGTCATTCCTGAAGTGTGAATTCTAGCGATTCTCATCTATTTTCTATTTGTGTAAATCTAATGAAGATGTTAAAGAACCATGTTTAGGAAATAAAAGGGTGAATGGTTAACATCTAAACCCATTTAAGGCCATTTTGATTTTGGCCGCATAATGTGCCTTATAAATCCAAAGACCACAGACAATCGGTTATATTGTACTGGCTGTTGTTGAATCTGCTGCTATGTCAGTGGTTACGTAACCCCCGTTTTGTTAGTGTACACTCCGATGCGATCAGACACCGTTTCATGCAATACCGTTGGAGTTGGAAAATATGGCAGCCTCCACTGTTCATTCAAAACAGATATTAGCGATTTAAACAAAAAATTTGATTATTTCAATTAACCCCTTGACTACGGGAACAGGGTGGTGGCCTGTGTACAAAGTCTATGGGGATTTCAGAAACTCGTAGGGAACGGGTTATTAGTGATACCCAAGAGAGAAAAAACAGCTAGAAGTGATGAGAATTACATGTATGCACTTAATTATCAGTAACAGTAAGCGAAGATGCCAGCAATTGGCTCCCCTTTGAATTAAAGAAATAAAGTTCCCCAAAAGGCTGAACAATTTGGTGTATAAAGTTAGGCAAAACCGTTACAAAACTGTTGAGAAAGATTGTCGAATTTAGGTTAACAAAATTAGAAAAAGGTCCAGAATTATGTTTAATTCAGGAGAAATGGTAATCTAAAAAAGGTCAGAGAAGATGTTAAATTTAACTTAAGCAACACAAAATGTCCTCAAAAAAGGTCGAGCAAGAAGAACGATATAGGAAACATGGAACTTTAAAAAAAAAGGTCTAAAGCAAATTTTAAATTCAAAGGCAGGTGAAAATGATGAAGACCAATTATAAGATGAACCCCCCTGGAGTTATCTGTGCTAATTCAATTAAATACCACTTGTGACATGGCCCTAGGTGCAAACTCCGGGGGTTATAATGTTACCCTTGGAAAGGTTGCCTGATTCAATGTCAACCTCCCATTTCACATCGATGGTGTAAATTTGAACAGTTTCAGAAGTCGGGTGTTTGATTAATTTCATGAAATCCACTCCATTTTTTTTTCTCATTCCCATACTGTTCTCCACCAAAAGTTCCACAAGTCCTGTACATTTCCTGAACCAAATTAATGCTGTTCTTTTGTTTCTTTTTATGTAAGTTCTAAGCGTTAAATGATTATTTATGTCTAGAAGAACCACGCTTTATCGTCACCATCCGAGAGACACAATAGGTTCAAACCGGAGGCTAATCTGTGCACAGAACACTAGACCTCTTCACCTCCAAAGTAGTCTAGATTGTTTTTAGCCCATTCAGGACTGGTCCCAAAAAATACTCTGGCTAGGGTCTATGGAGAATACTTAGCAACATCAATCAATCCTGAACTGGTCATTACTTTCGATTGGGCCTAGATGGAAAATAATATTGTAATCATAGCTTGAATGGTTTAATATGGCCCTTATCAATAAACGGGGATATGCCATGGTAGTATAAAGACAGACCCTAGGGTATTACCCTACTTACCCACTGGACATAATGCCTTTTTGGGTCAAGAAGGAGCTGTGATTCCAATAAGAGGTTAATATGAAAGGGGTGAAGTTTCAATTTGCTAAGATGTCTGCCAGTCCTTTCGATTGAGAGTTTTATCAAATCATGTCTTCTCACTCCTCTAGGGTTTCCAAATCATATAACCCCTTGCCTTCAGGAACTGAGTGGGCTATGTACAAAGTCTATGGGGATTTCAAAATCTCCAAGGGAATGGATTAAATATATGAAAACATTTTCTATCCATTCACGATTGGTCCCCCAAATTGTCCAGCTGACACATTATGGAAAATGTGTTCACTAAAATCAAATTGTCTTCATAAGGTTAACAGAACATTACCAAAACATGGCTAACATTAACATATTTCTTTTATGTACAATTTAACCCCTTGACTACGGGAACCGGGTGGGCTGTGTACAAAGTCTATGGGGATGTCCGAAATTTGAAGGGAACGGGTTAAATGTTGGTAAGCCTGATCCAACAGGTTTTGGTTCAGAACAGAGTGATGCATATTTTGCAAACATAAGATGATAAAAATGCCTCTATATGTGACCGACTATAGCAAAACCCTGCACTTGTCGATAAATATCAAAATGTAGATTTTCACACCATAAGAAAGGCCTCATCTCAAGCTTTCATTTGATGCCTTCTTCTAAAAAATCAGACAATATTTGGTAAAGATATATTTTTGTTACAATTTTACAAACATAAGTCTTTTACACACATTATGTGTTAAACTGAAAATGCCCATATCTTCAAAACATGAACTACCGACAAGTGCAGGGTTTTGCTATAGCCGGTCACATTTGTATATATCAGAATTTGTTCATCTTTTTCTTTGTTTCGTGCCACCTGATTCAGGCTTCGGGCTACTAAAATCAGAATGATCTTGTTCTAATCGGGATGCAAATGTGTCTAATTCTTCCTGTGTGAACCAGGTCATTACTACACTGTATTATTATCAAGCACGTGGCCTTATACTTAGGGTAAAGGGAAGTCGTTCAGGGGCCAGCGCAAAACTTGCTCAATTAAACTCAAGAATGTTGTAAGACCTGCAGAGTGTATTGATTTGCTCTGAATTCCCCGCATTACGCAGTAATTGGAATCAATGGAATATAACAACGCCTCAATAATTAGAGTCAAATTCAAGGCCATGGAATGTACATACGTAGATCTAAATGTGGATGTTTGTGGCATCCATACATTACAGAAATAGTAGCATACGTACTGAACTGACCAATATTTGTTCTTAAAACAGTGCGCAGTTGAATTTTAATGCAACAATTTTACATTGGAATCAATGAGGCATTCAAGAGTAGGTGCTTTAAATTATATTCTGCATAGCTAACACATTTCATACATCCTAATCATCTGCATTCAATCATAATGCTAAATTACAATTAAATTATATAATCAATTATAATCAAAATGGAGGCAATATTATTTCTATAAATTGCAAAACATGAGTATTCTAAGATATAATATATATGCAAAAGATTTTGACCACATATTAAGCTTATGGCCCATATAGAGTTACATGTATTTCAGGGCCCACCTGATTCCCATAGGCAATGGGTTAAAAATATATCAATTTCAAACCAAGAAAGGGTCATTGGAATATTAAACTTGATATCTGCCCACGGCACTGACAGGGGAAGAATAGAAATAAAGTGCTGTGCACGCTAATTTAAATAGGGAGGTTCTAAATTTACTGTCTCTGCCTTGTGGGTATATAATTGCATAATATGAGTAGAGTAGCCACATGCCAAATCCGTCCAACTTATTATCATCGCTTGAGCAAAGCACAATTCAAGAAAATTTATATACGGACAGAGAAAGCAGAAGAGAAAGGCTGGGCAAGGGTCAGCCTTCAGGGAACGTTCATATATAGCGGGCAAGGACGTTGGCAAGGCCACAAGTCTACAAATTATATTACTATTATCATGATGGTGACAATAATGATGGCAATGATCATGATGGTGACAGTCACTGTTATGGCGACAGTGGGGGTGGGGATGGGGATGGCAATGGCAATGGTGATGGTAGTGGTGGGGTGGTGGGGTGGTGGTGGTGGTAGTGGTGGTAGTGGGGTGGTTGGGTGGTGGTGTGATGATGATGATGATGATGATGATGATGATGATGATGATGATGATGATGATGATGATGATGATGATGATGATGATGATGATGATGATGATGATGATGATGATGATGATGATGATGATGATGATGATGATGATGATGATGATGATGATGATGATGATGATGATGATATAAATGATAATGATAATGATGATTGTAATGATGATGACAATGATGATGATGATGATGATGATGATGATGATGATGATGATGATGATGATGATATTTAGTATTACATTATTGATAAAACCACATTACCAAGTCCATCATCCATCCAACTGACCATCTCGGCTTGTGAATTACACTCGAATGTGTAATAACATACTTTTGAAACAACTGTAGTAACAACATGTTAACCTGTTCCGCATTAGATTTGGCAATCCCCATAAACGTAGTTCAGGACCAACTGGTCAGGTCCATTTAGGCAGTGGATTAAAAGTATGGATATTCCGTCTCATACTGGAATGAATGGGATTTATTCCAAAATTGGGACTCATATTACTTTAAGTCCTTTAACTTTCTATCTTCAACTTGGTGCAAAGTTAATGTTACTGCTGGAAATGTATAATGCAAAATCATTGAAATTGTCATTATAAGCAAGGTTTATTTCTGAATACAAACATGGTTTAAACCATAGTTACTCGATCTACAGTGTATGTATGTAATGAATATGCACAACATGTTTTTTACATGACTGAAGTCACTGAACTCAATTGCTACAAATTTAGATATTTGTCATGTATTGTTTGTAAATTACTACATTATATCCTTTTTTACCCAAGTAGGAAGTCACACTTTTGGGTTTGGAATGCAATACGGGTCATTTATCAAGAACAATACCTATTCTGAAGAAAAACAGAATTGTAAGCGTCGTAGTCTCTCAATGAAAACATTGCCTTCTCTTTCATTACCTTAAATAAAAATTGAAGTACAACAAAACAATTCATTATTGCTTTGAATTCTTTACACCCACACACTAAACCATTTCAGTAAATTATGTGATTAACCGGCTATATATACACTGTGATTGATTTTGGTTCACATTTTGCACATATATCTAACTAGTTCTAAAGACAAAAACAAAACTGGGAAAATATTCAATTAGGGTTTATCCAAAATCGAATGAAATTTGTTTTTCAGCTGGCATAATTATTTGTGTAGCAAAGATACAAAGGATATTTAGGGATCAAAATTATACATACCAAATTGTATAAACTGCCCGTGTTGTGAAAAATCATGAATTTAAAGTGAGGCAGTATTATTTGTTCTCTAATTGCCTAGTTTTCCTTCACGTTTATGTAGTTGTGTACTGATTGACAATAAAATAAGGGAATACAGGGATATAAATGCAGGTTTCCAAACCTGAGTATATGATAAGTCCTACATTATTTGGGACGTAAAGTAAACATCAGCTAACTGTGCTGTGAAAAATCAGGACTTTAAGGTGAAATAATACTATTTGTTCATCAATTGCCTAGTTGTCCTGCAAGTTTATGTAGTTATGTACTGGCTGATGGTAAACTCAGGATATAAATGCAGGTTTCCAAACCTGAGTATGTGAATAAGTCCTATATCATTTGGAAAGTAAAGTAAACATCAACTAACTGTGCTGTGAAAAATCATGACGTTAAGGTGAGGCAGTATAATTTGTTCATTAATTGCCTAGTTTTCTTGCAAGTTTATGTAGTTATGTACTGGCTGTCAGTAAAATCAGGGATATAAATGCAGGTTTCCAAACCTGAGTATACATGTGATAATGTCCTACATGATTTGGAAAATAGTAGACAGCAACTATATCAACTATATAATTGAACTGTCAAATAAAACTGCAGCCTCAAAATCACTTGAATTATAATTTTGAAGTTAGTTAAATATTTGTTTTTAATTGCCTAGTTTTCTGAAATAGATGTCATTAAACAGCACTGGGCAACATGAAACAACATTTTATGGGGGTTGTGTTACATTTATTTCGAATTAAAGGCATATCAACAATGAACAGTTCTTATACATTGGATGCAAACTATGCATACCCTGTATTACAGTACAGTCAGGGTTTCTATCAATTACCTCCTAAGAATTAGTAATTTGCATTTTTCAAATAAAGATGCATTTCTCTACTCTATTTCTGCTTCATTTTTTCATTTTCCATTCACTTCTCTTGAAACGTAAGCTGGCCAACTAAGCCTGTGCTCCTCTCTGTAGGTTACAGGGCACGATCAGATATCCTCATGCAGTTTAGAGCGAGAAGAGCGCAAAGTCACTTTTTTCACTTTGGAGATAATCACTATTATCATGTTTATAGTTTGAAATCCACATAGAAACTGAATGTAACTCTTTTAAAACTTTGATGACTACCGGTATTCCCCAAATTAGAGATAATTCTTATCTCAACAATTTGAATCACATAGGAGAGGCTCGGATTCATAAGATGGTAATTTGAAACTCAATTTAGCAAAAAATGGTGTTTAAGCCCTTCTCACTCTCCCCCGACTATACCATATCCCATCCTTATAACCTGTTAAACACTTGTACAGACCCTGGGGCAGAGAATTTGGGGTTGCCAGGTCCTGCATTAGTTAATTAATCCCTTGACTACGGGAACCCGGTGGGTTGTTACAACATCTATGCCAGGGATTTCATAAACTAGAAGGGAACGGGTTAAATTAGCTATCTTCTTTGACGGAATATGCTCTGTATTTATTCACGCAACTTCTGTGTTGGCAAAATCAAATTGAATTGAACGAGACATGTGGCTAATTGCAAATTGCTGATAAGGGGTTGCAAACTAATTCAATTCTGACAAGTCGGTAGATTTGCAATTCCCCTTTTTTAACCAATTGAAGACTGATTGCAAAAATATTTGCAATTTAGTCGTCTGGAGTTATCTCAGGTTCATTGCTGAATAAATAGGGTAGAAAATCAAATAGTTCTGAATGGGTTAAACTCTTTCAATTCAAGAGATTAATTACTAGTCGAAACAGAATGTTGAAAATAACAGATCACAAGACAACTCTTTCAATCATAATTAACTCTGATTGTGAGTGCATGCTGAACATGTCGGTATGTATCTAAAAAAAAATACACAAATGCATGAAGATAATTGACATGTTTTATATAATCATGTTTAAATTTTTTTTTAATTATATCGGATATCCCATTCAAGACCATTTGATTTTGCTAATTATGTTATATATTTCTGTACAAGTTCTCAACTGGTGAAGTAATATTAATCCTATTTCTTCAATTATATTGTAATTTGGGACTGGAATCTAGATAATAAACATCAACTTATACACTCAGCTGATGCAAGTGTGCATGTAAAAAATGTAAAAAAATTATGAGTTATCATCAATGAGTAAATCTTCCATTAAAATACTATCCTTGCCAAGTGCTATATTTCACTTTTACGAAACACGAGGGCGCTCAATGATAGCGTAACACGTGGTAGCGTGCTCATCATGCATGCAGCCGGTACGTGTTCAACGCAGTGCAGTACATCATGGAAATACTAGAGCTACAGATCTTCAATATAGATCGGCACTGTGATAAGAGATCTACATTTTATAGAGTCACTTGCTTTAGATTGTCTTATGAGTTTACTAGCGAGGGGGAACGGGGCAGGAAGCCACGCGACCAAGGGGTGGAAGTGCTGATTAAGGCTAAACGAATGCCTCATCGTGATTAACCTGAAGCATCCTAGAAAGTGGCGACCCCATAGAGTATAGTTCATAGCACACACGGTCCAGTAATACATGCGTTAAAGGCTGTACAGTGTACACAGCGAGTCTGCGGTTAACCCACTAGCTGCTAAATATGGTAATTTCCCAGGGGTTTGTACATGTTTGTATGTATGGCATTTAAACCTTGATTCTAAACGGAATGTGTAAATTGTAGCACTAAGCAGAATGAGTATGTGATTAACCCATGGGGTCCTAAGAAGTGCCGGCAACCCAATAGAGTTTATTTATATAGCACACGGTCCAGTAATGTGTACAGAGAGTCTGCAGTTAACCCACTACCTGCTTAATATGGTCTTTCCTAGATAGGGAAAAAAAAAAAATAGAGTTCTCGGAAGGATTGTGTTTAGGTGCACAGTTCCTAAGCGATTACCCAATTAAATCAAGACCATTTGATATTGGCATATTAACATGCATTCTCCAATGCATGACCCTAGCCCGAGAATTTTTGAGACCAGTCCTGAACGAGTTAAAATGTGTTTTTAAAAAAGGAATTGTAAAGTCTAATCACCACCTTATTTTTTGGGGGGAGGGGGGGGGGGGGGGGTTTGCAATCCACAATTAAAAAAATGAATGCAGATCTGATAGTTATATTCAAGCAAATGCAGACTATAATGTACATGAGTTAACTCTAGATGTTGCCAATTTATGAAGTGCTTCCAATTTTCAGTGTCGTTGATGCCTGGAAGGCAAATTTTGTCAACATTATAGGCCAGAATCTTTCAGAAAGAGTTGAATATCAGTCACTGGATCTATCTGGAATGCTAATCGATAAGGCCCTTGCGGCTTGCACAGACAGTGTGTGGTGGAAGACCACTCAAAATTATGTCCAATTGATGTCAAAATACCCTCAATGTATAATTGTTTAAGTTTGAAACTTTGATGCCTAAACAACCCCCCCCCCCCCACCCCCACCCAAAAAAAATAAAAATACTGTCAATGTCTAATGTTTGAAGTTCAATGCCTAAACACCCCCTCCCCCCCCCCCCCCCCCCCCTCCACAGGGACCTCATAGATTGTGTCATTGGAAAGGTTTTTCCATGTTGTTGTTTTTTTTCTGTTTGAATTACAGAGATATACACATTTAGAGTGGAACTTCAATTTGACTAATTTGCATTGATGCTACTTAATTATTTACAAGGAATCAAAGATTACTATGATCAAATACAACAGTTTGCTTTAATTCGGGGCATAGAAACATATCAAAGCAAAACCTTATTTGCAACAAAAGTAGAAACTTTCATACAAACCTACAGGGATTTATACATTGCAGTGCTTATTATAGGTAGAGTGGAGCCATGGTTTGACTCATTTGGATTGCTACTATACTTGCTTGTAAAGAATCAACAATTACATCAATTTGCATTATGGGCATAATGGTTTGGGTATAAAACAAATTTATACAAACAAAGCATGAAAACAGTAATTATACGACAAAATGACTAACCTCCGAGGTAAACGATGGCGGAGGGATTTGTGCCAAACTTGTCGATCAGCATGTTCTGCGCAGCCGCATACTGATATGCCCTCAGCTTGGTCGAGTCGGAGTACTGGTCAACCGTCAAAGACATCACTCCCGTACCTGGATTGATACTGAACGACAGCGTGTGCCACTCATCATCATCAACGCCTTCCCCGGCTGTGATGCTGCAATTAGAATTAAAATGATAAATACAATCATTTTAAAATATATTCATATGATAAGTCGACTATGAGCTTTATAAAATCTGAATACTGGTCGACCGTCAAAAGACATCACTCCAGGACCGGGATGGATGCTGAAGGACAGCATATGCCACCACTCATCATCATTGACGCCATCCCGGGCTGTGATGTTGCGATTAAAATTAAAATGATAAAGTTCTACAATCATTTGAAAAATAGTATTCATATATTGCAAATGGGCAATTTTGTTAATGAACGATTCCTGAATCAGTTCATTGACAGAGTTATTAACTGCACTATTGCTTTGTGTAGATCTTCATCAAATAAAGTAGAAATGTAAAAATGTAATATTAACTTTAAATGTTTATCTTAAAAAAACTTTTAAAAGTAAATTGTGACTTATAATAGTTAGAATTGGTTGTTTAAAAGTTTCATATACATTATGTAAACCTCAAATAAAGTTATTGTGCATTTAAAGGATTTAAGGAGGGTACACAAGCAACTTTCTATGAATCATTTTGGCGTTTTGGCGTTTCACATTCCCTTTTTTTTTTTTTTTTATCTCGACCCTTCTTCTTCTCTTCCATCTTTGTCAATCAATGAGTTGAATCTTACTTCAAGAAATACTAGGATTTGTTAACATAGGACATGGAAATTCATGATTTCCACGTTGAAGGAAGTTTCAATCTCTCAGTTCCCTTCTTGTATATCCACTTGAACTTTTCAGACCCCTTTTGTCCAAAAGATTGTAACAAGCTAAAATGTCTTGATAAAGTATTCCCTTATTATTTTGTTGTGCACTATGAATGTATCATCTTATCAATTCATTCTTCCCTTTGTTGTGGATGTTGTATGAATGACCAATATATGTTCAAAGATAACAAGATAACAATCATACATGCAGGTTTGCCAAGTCTCACGCATTGAGCGTGTGACACACGCATTTCTCCCCTCTCTCACGCTCTCACGCTGATCTCTTAATATCACACGCCTTAAAACTTATTGAAAAAAGCATATTAAATACGTATATTAACGTTCAGGCGTTCCGTATGTCGTGCAAATGATAATACGCGCGTTTTCCCGGCAAAATCCACCCATTACGGTGTTTAATGACTGTATATGAAATGTTATTTTACCTCATTAGGTATGCATCAGATTGCACGAGTTCAAGTTCAAAATTGCAAAAGCTCCCTACCGTGGGAGGGGGGACACCCTCCTCCCACACCCTCCCCCCGCTCGGGCGCTTCGCGCCCTCGCTACCGGCCCGCGCGTGCTCGGTCGCTCCGCTCCCTCGCAATGTCTCAATCTCACACGCTCACCTCTGCTTCAAAGTTGGCAACCCTGTACATGTACATAAGAAATGTATTTAGACAAACAAATTGGTAAAAGGACCCTACATAATTTTGAGAATTTTGCTAGCTAGATCTCTTTAAAGGGGTAGTTGAGGTTTGGTAAAGAGAGGGCGCTTCAAGACAAAACCAAATTTGTGAGGTAAAGAAAAACTCAGTGTAAAATTTGAAAGAGCATACAATTTAAAAGACAGAATATTTGATCAAAATCAGTTCAGAAATGACTCAAATATATGATTGGAACGAATGTGGGGGACTTTTATTCAACAATTTCAGAAAATAATTATGAATCCTACACATTCCAGAAAATATACCAAAATGGATTTAAAATCCTTTTTGATGATCTCTCAATCGAGTATAGATCTCATTCACATTATATTGATTTTAAAATGTTTGAAACTTGAGGTATCTGGGTGGCGCCCACTTGTGTTAACCCCTTGACTACGGGAACCGGGTGGGTTGTGTACAAAGTCTATGGGGATTTCACAAACTCAAAGGGAACGGGTATAAATAGTGTTTTTTTTATGAAAACAGCCCTGTAACTTTACCTTGTGTTTTACTACCATTCAAGCATCATTGAACTATAACTGTTAGTTTTTAATGAAATTTTGCAAGTTTTAATTTTACTAAAATTCTGTTTGACCAAAACTGTAAGTACTATCCCTTTAAACTTTCACGCATGTAACACACACACACACATTCATCCCCACTTGACCTTCGCTTAGCAACAAGCCAAAATGTGTCTATAAATACTCTCATCCTCTTGCTCTGTCCCGCACTTCACAATGAATTTCTCCCTTGTCACTGCTCACGAGAGACAAACTTCGCAAGATCGGGTCTGCAAAGCCCTACGCAGGAAGTGGTCCAATAAAGCTAGTCCTTTACTAAGCCTGAGTCATAGCATATAGCCAACAAGTCCTGGTACCGCATACAGTATAGGCCTATAATGGTCCTCACCCTACCCCCAGGTAATCCACATCCATAGATAATAGCTTCTAGTGGGAGTAAATCATTTACAAATGTGTGTGTTTGTAGGATGTTTTGTTACAAATTCATTGTGTACATGTAGTGTATGCAAAAATATGGTGCCAATGTTGTCATATTATTCAAGATAACGTTACCATATTTAACAAACTATAGTCTTTTAATGTACCCTACTCTTGAAGATATGATTAAAAGTATCACAAATTGTCTGTTTTTTCTCAGCAGGTTTATTTTGCAATAACTTTTGTAACTCAAAATGGTTGATGGTTAAATTCATTCAAACATGGTTTAATTGTATTTTGCATTTAAAAGATTCAATTTCAAAGGTGGGGAGAAGCTCAACTGATCATGTGTTAATTATCACAATGTTTCGTGACAATTTATCAATTCATTAAAGATCTGTACTGTAGCAACTTATTTCTTTAAAAACAATAATAACTCACTCCATAAACTAGCATTTAAACCAATGTTTTGTAACTTCACAACTGAAAACAATTGTAAATTAAAACTGAACCTGCCATTACCCCCCCCCCCCCCCTGACCCTTCCCCCCTCCCCCCTCCCTCCAGCCTCTTAAAAGATATTTAGGGTCACTACTGCAGTGTTGCTGCCCCTACCCCATTGGATTACCATGTCTAGATCGAGCTGCATCCCACTTCCTTCCCATGATTAGGATTAATTTAAGGTCACTTATTCTTGACCATGCCACTTTGTCCAATGGATCCAGAAGGCTTAAATAATCGGGTCTTGCCTTTAGCAGTGGCCCGGCCAGGTGCCAATGGCCATCAGCAATTTAATACAGCCACATGAAACTCTTGTAGTACTGACCTCCAACTAATTAGGATACTTTTTAGGTGGGAGTCTTTCTGGTAAATTTGACTAGTACAGTCAAACCAGTCTATTTTAGTGACCAGTGACCAGTGACCACCTAATGGAAACAAGAAATGTGGCTACTGCGAACAGGTGACCTGCATCTATAGACAGATTCCATACCATTATTTTCCTCTGATGGGGAGTTGTTTTAGTGGCCACTATAGGCAGGTTGGCTGCTATAGACAGGTGGCCGCTAAGACAGGTTTGACTACATGTTACCAGAAAAAAAGGGTTGGGATAATGTATGATGAAATGTATCTATAGGAACGTGATGATGTATCCTCAAGTTCCCATTGCACCCATCCCCTCCCTTCTTCAATACAGTGATTAACCCATGGATTCAAGACTGTGGAATTTGCTATTTTTGCATTCTCCATAGACCCCCAGCCTGCGTTTTGTCTGGACCAGTCCTGAATTAATGTGTTAAAGCCTTTAATAAAGGGGGTATAATAATGAAGGTGCCCCACCCCCCTCTATCTAGTTCCCCCTCATGCTGTACCATGCACTGTCACTGTGAATATGGTGAATGTTCCATTGAATCACCCTCACTGCCTCAGTTATTTCAAAATGACAATTAGAAAAAACAGAAAATTTAGAATAACACATGGACAAACACAAACATACACAGATTCACAATAAATCAGTTTTTCTTAAAACTTATGTGCTAAACAGGTTCATAATTAAGTATCATCACATATAGGCTACTGTATACCTTCTGAAATGTTGTGTATTGGCCACCATGACCATTGAGATCTTTGAGATTTTTTTGATAATTTTACAAAAACAATAGAAGACACAAGAGGCACATTTTTGAAAAAATAAAGAAATACATGACATGCCATCCGCATCCCCCCTCCCCCAATAATGTGCTTGCCCCCCACCCCCACCCCCACCCCCTTCCAATCAGTCCGACCACGCTACGCCATTGCAACAAGTGATTTCCCCTCTTTTGTGTATAACTATATGCTACCTATATGCAATTCTAATTTACACAGATGTCTGGCTTTATATAATAATGACCATTTCCATATTTGTACTGTAAATGTGGGGTTCTTTATATTTTTTTTACAAACTTCAAAGTCTGCAATGTGGCAATATAATGGTTTAATAGGCCTACACGTCTTTAGTTACGTATACCCACGCCTGCGTCGCGATGTACACTAGCGAATGGGAAACTGTATGGCCAAGTATGCCCAAGTATGCCCAAAAGTCACACTGCCGTATAGCAGTAGTGACTTCACTAACCCCCGTTTTTTTTTGTAGGACTGTATATGACGTTAAATTAATCACTGTGTGTTTTTTTATTTTCTCACCAAACTTTGCAGATCGTGCTAGATGACAGGTTTAAAATCCTCCATTTGGAGGCGTCACGTTGCCCCTAGCTAAATTGAAATGGGCTACAATTTTATTCGTTGGTCCTGAACTGCACGTCAATCCAGCATCACCGCACACGTAATAATGGCGTTCACCGTGTAGCTAGCGCAAATTGTATTACGTCATCAATCATACGAACTTGTTTTGGTCGGAAGCAAGGCTCATCATCAACTGTTAAAACTGCAAAGTAAAAATGTATAATTTAATTTAATGTGTGTACGTTTTTTCATAAAAAATAAATATATTCCATCGTATTTTATTTAATTCTATTCAAAAATCAGTCGTTACAATTTTTAAATCCATATTCTTTAAAAGTTTGAAAAACAACAATTCGCAAGCAAAATACGGTAGTTTCATCTCAAGCGCACTCAGTGGCACACACTTTATTTCCGATTTGACAGGCATACAATAATGTGCGTAAGTAATTTACAACGTATCAATTCATGGCTGGACGAAGACTACCTAACGAAAGGTTATTTCAGCAACACACTTTTCACGGTACTTCCGTCGCAAGCGTGTGCGATGATCAGCGCTCGACGCGACTGCATGGCAAATGAACGTGAAATATTGGCTGATTCATAGCAAGAAAAGTGGGTAAGTATCAAAAACACATCTTTCAATGATTTAATTTCACCTTATAGATTACAAATGTCATGTCATAAGTGGAATGAATGAACGGGGAGAAACCCTACCTTACGTTTTGATGTAAGTGGGGATGTGGGTACCTGTATAGGTACCCACATGTAATGGGGATGCGTATACCTTCCTCCCACAGTCTAAAGTAAATGGTCCAGTCAGCTGGACTCTTTCTCCTTACCTCTCGGTGATGGTGGCAAAGAAGTGCGTGGCCTTGATGCGGCCCGACGTGATCTGCAGGACGACCGCGAAGTGGTCGACGTCGAAGTTGTACTTGGTCTCATTTTCGCGCAGGTAGTGGTGAGCGAAGAGAAGCGCGTTCCCCGTCACCGTGCGGAACTGGAGCGTGATCGCCTGGACCTCGCCGCTGGGGCTCCATGGGGGATTGTAGAGAACGTACGACTGTTCGGGGTCGTTGAAAGTCAGGCCGTGCGTCGATCCGGCGAGGAAAACCGAGATCGATAAGAAGCAAGCGACGACGGTGGCGGTCGACCATCGCGGCGCGCCGAGATTTCCGTGGCACGACATCTGATCCATGGCGGCGTGTGCGTGTGTGTTCCAAGAGGCAGCCGAAATACAAATGATGCGGTAGCGCACCCCTCTTTTGTCGCGA
>JBAMJV010005594.1:0-2500 GCA_037951105.1 Echinarachnius parma | reverse complement strand
AGCAGTAATTGAAAAAAGAGTATTACTTTGGACAAGATAACTCAGATTTTACTTCATGTCAACATGTCAAGTAAAATTTCCTTCCTAAGCATGCACCACATTGCATAATTTCAAGTAAAACATTGCAAAAGCATTGCAAGGGGCGAACACCCACCTACCATCACACCGTCTCATCACCCTTCACCATCTCAGTCGCTTCGCTCCCTCGGAAATTGGCCGTCTTGTCTCGTCTGGAATACTTTATTCATGTTGTGGTATCATAAATAATGTGGCATTTGATGCATTGTTTGAACTGTATACTTTTTATATAATTGTATAATTTGTCGAATATTATCTTTGGGGGTGCATATTTGTTTTTCTTCATGAAACAAATATAACCTCTTTTTCCGGTCGGTAGAATCATGACGCACTTACCCACATTATAGTACATGTCGTCAAGTCAAAATTTCCCTATAGGTATGCACCAGATTGCACAGTTTCAAGTCCAAAAATTCAAAAGCTCCCTACTGCGGGAGGGGGGACACACCCCTCCACACCAGCCCCCCCCCCCCCCCCCCCCGCTCAGTTGCTTCGCTCCCTCGCAAAGTTTGGTTTAGCCCACCCAAAAGTCGTTGCTCATTACGCCACAGATTGAACGTCCCTGCCCGCAAGATGGCGACATCACCCATCTAATCACATCATATCCCCCTCGATATACCGCGCACGTTTCTTCCTGACGGAAGAACTACCGAAGGGGGGAGGGGGGGGGGGGGGGGGTAATGCACAGATGGTTAAAAAAAATATGCATGAAAATACCACATAATATATATATGGCTATGATAACACTGTTTATATGCAGGAAAATCTAGATCGGACAATATTTTATGTTTTCCACCTATCTGAAACAGTACCTTGTATAACGTGTGTTGTTATGTTTACCTACAATTTCACAAAAGTTACCCAGAAACGTTTAGAGTATAACAGTTCAAGTGGTATAGGTCACGTTTATTATCCAAGGACAGCCTAAAGGGATTTAGTATTTGTCATAATCCTCAAAACTAATACTTGGAACTCTAGCGGTTCTCTCATACCCGGTTTTTCGAATTTCCATTTCGATCAAAAGATATTTACGATTGAAGTGAAGTGATCGAATGTTACATTACCTACGGGACAGTTTAAGCCATAAGGCGTACCCGGGGGGGGGGGGGGGGTGGGGGGTTCAGTCCCCCCCCCCCCCCTTAGACCCAAACATTATTGTTTTGGGGGGTTTGAACCCCCCCCCCCCCCTTTTCAAATTTTAACTGGTCTCGAGACCCAATTTTAGCGGTCTCGACCGTCATTTTCGATGGTCTCGACCTGAAAAGTGCTAAAAACCGTGTCTCGGCCTCGAAATTTCGTGGTCTCGGCTTCGAAAATGTTCTACAACTACACCCCCCCCCCCCCCCCCCACTTACCGGATTCTCAACCACTGGGTCTTGGTCTCGGTCTCGAAAGTGTCGAAAATTAGCGGTCTCGGCTTCGAAATTTTCTACGACTACACCAATACACATTGTTAACCGCTCATCACTTTTGGCACTTTTGTCAACAAAGTTACTAGATCCCGTAATCATCTAAACATTGTTGTCCCCTTTAGATGACAACCCAAAGTTAGGGCTGCGGTTAATACATGGGTGTGGTTTATACACCATAATATGTCGATGATTACATTAATATGGTATTGATAGATCACATCTCATCTTATCTCATCCACTTACTGTCGTAGTCAAGTTTGGAGATCCACTTTAGTTTGGACTGTACAGTGGGCAAAATGGTGGGGATATTGTGATATCCCCCTTTCCGCTCTTGGCCGCTAGATGGCGACAATCCCAATAGATCCACTTGCAAGAGAGAATTATTATGTCGATGTCACAAATTTACCGGGTGACGCACGATTCTTTGCCTATACGGCGTATTTGTCTACGATTTCGGGAAGTTAAGATATATCGTACGATGTATGCCAGGGGTGTCGATCCTGGGGGGGCAGGGGGGGGGGGGGGGGGGGGGCCAGGGGGGGGGGGGGGGGCGGTCGCCCCCAATGAAAATATTGGGGGGGGGGGGGCGAACATATCATTTCGCCCCCCAATAATTCCGAAAATGAGGAAGAAAAAAATCGAGTGATATAATGCCAAAGAGGGGAAAGACACATTTATCAATAATTAATCTTCAAAATAGCCGTTTTTTAGTTTGAAAAGGACTGTAAATCTCTTTTTTTTTGCCGCGCGCTTCGCGCGCATACAGTTTATCATATTGCAAGTTTCATTTGGGTTGCGGGAACTCACCTTTTGAAATGTGTTGGGCAGCGTAATTTCTCAAACGCACACCTCAAACGACGTTTATTAAACCCTCATCTATAGATAGCACACCGTCACAGAAAATAAAATAATCTCGGTACATATGCGCTGAACGCATATCAAATTGGAATATCATGTCCCCCCACATTTGAAAAAGGAGCATATTGTTCCCCTCCCTTTGTCATTATGTA
>JBAMJV010005593.1:0-54949 GCA_037951105.1 Echinarachnius parma | reverse complement strand
CTAGATATCTTGTGAGATTGTCTTCCATGGTTAAATTATCCAGTTGATTAATTTCAAGTTCCTTGGCAACTTTAAATATATTTAATCGTGTAGATCTTCAAACTTATACTATCCAGACTCTGAAGGTTCATTTATTTATGGTGAGTAATTATTATTTGTTTGCTTGGCAAGATCATATCCACAAACCATTTGCCAGACATCAATGTAACAGCAGCTTGGCTAGTTCTCTTCTAGGATTGTCTTTGGTGCTTAGTATGTCCAGTTGATTTCAAGCTCCTTAGCGACTTGGCATTTCGTTTAAAAACCTGTAAATCTTCAACTTATACTTTCCCGACTCTAAATGTTGATTAATTTATGTTCAGTTTTTATCATTTTGTTAGTTTTGCAAGTTCATATGAGCAAACCGTTTGGCAGACATCAATGTAACTCCAGCTTGGCGAGTTCTCTTCTAAGATCTGCTTCTGTGGTCAGTTTATCCAGCTGATTCTTCTCCAGCTCCTTGCCCTCGGCCGCCTGTTCCTTCAGTTTGTCTATCGCCTTCAGTTTCTGTGAAAATAATAATAATAATAGGTTAGATTCATTTAGCGCCTAATATGATACAATACATGTATATGACCTTACACCACAAAACGACCGTTATGTCGCTGTGGTAGTTTCTCTTTTATTAGCCAAAATAGTCAAATTTTGTTCAAAATATGAGATTTAGGATTTTGGTATTTCCTAAATAAGCATACTTTAATCTAGCTTCTGTAACATTTTGAGCATCGGAAATCATGTTTAAATATAATTTTTTCATCTAATAAATGTGATCTTATTACAGCGCTTTAATGGAAACTGATCTTTTAAATGGCCCGTTTCTCCTTTATTTTTAAGATGCTTCAGCCATATTCCAAATATTTGGTGTTCATTTTGAGAGGGTTTGCCAAGTCCAAATATGACGAATGATACATGTATACCATTTCAAAGGTAATGACTTCTATTTTAATGTTTTATGAAAAGCAGCACAATCAGTTTTCCCGACTTATTGGTCGTTTTGTGGTGTAAGGTCACAAACATGTACATCATCTCTCGATATACAATAAAGCAAACGTGTCTGCAACAGTGTATCCCACTCCAGGAGGTTTGTTTGTAGAATACAGATGAAGGGAAATAAAGAAGAATAAGAACCCAGCACATTCCCGTAGGCAAGAGTTTAAACGAAAGTTTTGATTTATCCCCTACCTTTTTGAGGTTCTTGATTTTCTTCTCTGCTTCTACATCTACCCCTACAACCGGTGCTGGAGTTGGTTCTGACAGGATGTAGGATGCTGTCGCTAATGCTGCCCTCTGCTCCTCAGATCGTGTGTCCTGAACAAAGAGAAAATAAACTAAATTCAGACTCACGCTAAAATCAGACTCAAAGACAACTATATTTCTTCATGAAATTACAACAAATTGAAGGGCTGATTCCTGAAGAAGCTCTTTTTTCTATAATAATAATAATAATCTGTTCTTATAAAGTGCAATCTTACAATTAAGTCTCAGTGCGCATATAATATGCAGAACAGCCTCTATGCTCTTCTCTGTTTTATGATATCAAAACAATTGAAATTGATTGTAAACTTGCATTTCATTGCAAGGCAGAAAATATACAGATTTGCACATTTAGTGTCCTGATCTAGGTTGCAATTAATTGCCACTTTACAATCAATTGTAACTCTTTCTGCAACAACGGAAAACATCCTTTTACGTTTAAATTCATTGCAAGTACAAAAAGCTGAATATTATCCCTAAGTAGATTTGTATGTTTTGGGTTTGTGTCAGGTTTATATAAAAGTAAGTTTTACAAGCATGAGCACTGAAAAGCACTGTCTATAAATCTGGAGGTCTCATGTTCTATTCTAGTGGAAGCCCAATTTTCTTTGCTCTTTTTCATAATTCCTTTTAATCAGAAATCAATTTAGAGTTGTTGTTGTTGTTTTTTGGTGGGGGTGGGGGGTGGGGGGTGGGGGTGGTGCAGAGAGTTCTAGTAAGTTGTAAACCAGTGCTGAAAATTAGCACTGGCTCACTAATAAAAAGCCTCAGCCCCCAAATCTTATTGATCCTAAATTCCACTGGCGCGGAATGGTCAACCAAATATAAATTTGTATTGTTTTTCTTTGTTTGGGTCCACCAGATTTCAGGCCACAAGATTTGGTAAAATATTGTTTTTCCATGCCCGACTGGGCCAACTTCCTCTGGCTGGAATGGGAAACCAAATATGATATTTGCTTGTATGTTTTTCTTGTTTAAGGCCACCAGATTTGCAGAGTTTAGCCCATTAGTATTTGAGCAAGCTTGTTTTACTTTTAATAACCAACAATGTAATTTCTAGCATTGTGTTGACCCTGAGATGCCAACCTCTACATTTATTTAGCTTTCAGGGAGGATTCATTCAGAAATCTCTTAAAGGGTACCACCACCCAAAAATAATATTCTTATTAAAGAAAGGTAACATCTTTAGTATTCCATTCCATCAACAAGTTCACAAAAATATGTTTCCAGAAATTTTGTTATTATTGGAAACACATCACCATTCTAAAGCATGCGTTCATGCGGTCTGAATTACGCAGACTGCTATGTGTGCGGTGAATTGCAATGTATGCAGAGCGAACGAATCGCCCGGGAATCTATTGTTTACAAACGTGCGCGTGAATAGCATTATTGCGCACTCGCAAATGGTTGGCCCGAATGGAACTAGGAAATAGCAGTGGTTCCGTAAGTGGTGGAAATTAATTGCTTTGTTTATGAATTACACAACCCTTTGCAAAATTTTAGGTATCTATTTGGTATCACAAAACGGTACCAAAACATATAATAATGTGTTGTTCTTTGCCTGGTGGTCCCCTTTAATTCTAACCCATGGCTCGACACTCGGACTGGCCCACTGGCCTGGTGCCAGTGAAATAGCACTTTGGGCCAGCAAATATTTATAAAAGTCATGTGCCGCTTCAAGACCCCCGTTTTCACACCCGATTGCCGCTCTCAAAATACCCGATTTTCAAAAATTGCCGCTCCATAGACCCTCAGAATGACTTGGCTAGGTAGTTGAGTACGTCAAGTCCATTATTCTTCTTCTAGTAGTTCCAAGTCCATATATTTTGTAGTTTTAGACTGCTCCTTTTAATAGACCCCTTAACTCCTGTTTCAGGGTTTTTGTAGCTCCAAAGACCCTATATTTTGTGCTTGTAGTCAGCTCAACCCCTATTTCAGAGTTCAGTGAGGCGCACCCCTGTCAACAAATAATTTGAGTGCCCCCCCCCCACGGGGTAAACTCACCTTTGGAGCCTCGTGTTTGCCTTTTGATTTGGCATCGCGCTTCTTCTTGTTCTTCAGAGCTGACTTTGACATCTTCTGGTCTGAACATTGAAAATGGGAAATGTAAACGTATTGGGTGGAATTCACAAAGGAGGTTTGTAGGAGGTTTGTACAAACCATGGTTTGACGATGGTTTACATCTATGGAATGCTGCTCGCATACCGTACATTGTAAATCAACATTGTTTACAAGTATGGAGTTTACATTCCTTCTCCATCAGTTTACAAAAGGCATTCCATAGATGTAAACCTTGGTCAAACCATGGTTTGTACAAACCTCCTTTGTGAATTCCATAGATGTAAACCTTGGTCAAACCATGGTTTGTTCAAACCTCCTACAAACCTCCTTTGTGTGTTCCACCCATTAACTTTGATTTACCTCTTTGTCCCCAAGTTTAAAGTGTGCAGTATATTGGTTCTGCGCAATATAAGTGTACGTTATTATTATTAGTGGTAGTAGAAGTTTATTATCTGTACTGTTGTTTATTTGGCCAATGATAAAAATACTGACAGTCATAGGTAACAATGAGAATTTCAAACAAAGAGAGATCATTAAATAAAAAATAAACAGGGCACAATTAAAATTAAAACAAAATAAACTATTAGCCGAGGTACAATGTTACATACAATTAAATGAAAAAATTTGCAAATAAAATGAATAAGACATAATAAATCATTTTAATTATGAAATACAAAAGACAAAAGTAAACAAATTATTGATTTTTCCTTCAAATTAAACCTATTTATCTTTGTTTTTCTCATACAAATGTGAAATGATTAAATTAATACAAGTTTGACAAATATGTGTAGGGATGTAAAGGCTCACTTTGAAATGCTATACTGTGGTTTGATCAATCCTAACATGGGTTAGTATGTGCACACTTCGTTACACTGAGCCAGGTGCCTGGCAGTGTCACTTCAATGGGCTTTAGGGCAGACAATCTGACATAGTTTCTCACTAAGTAAACAGTAATCTTTGTCATTATCTTACAATGATATTACAATGATATCTGCCTGGTCAATCGGTGGCAGGATCACGATTGCTACCAAGTCGGCAAACAACAAACTCATGAAAAGAACAATCCACTCAAAGGAAGACATAAACAAAATGTAAATATAAACTGAACTTCAGACATGCATACAGTGATCATGTCTTCATTGACAGAACTTTCTTAATTTTGTATATTTATAAATCGATATCATGTTTTATGAACGTATGTCACCGATAATTAATTTATTACATATTCTATATTTTAACCCAGGCCAATGAACTTTATTTTGTTGAATACCAGATCAAAACTCTTAGCTCTGTAACATTTTTGTTTAGTTAGTCCATTATATGTTTTATTTTGTATGACTTCATTTGTTTGTGGATGTGCATGATTGTGTATGATTTTGCTTTTGCATGGATAGATCTGAATGTACTTTTCCTTTTAATGATTTAAGTAATAAAGAGTTTCAGCAAATTGTTGATGGTGTGCAGAATAATTGTAACAATGATGATATGCATTTTGATAATTTAAGAACTAATAATTATGTAAATGAGAATGATGATTATGATGAATTAGATCCTGATGATAATTTCTTTGCAACAAATAATTCTACCAAATATTGGCTTCCTTATGACTTTAAGAGAAATATAGACATTGTCAGTAATAATATAAATAATTTTAGCATGCTCCACTTTAATTCTCGTAGTTTGTATAGAAATTTTGATGACATAAACCAATTTATTCATCAATTAGATTTTAAATTTTCAATTTATGGATTTAGTGAAACTTGGATACATGATAAGACACCTTTATTGTTTAATTTGGATGATTATACATTTTATCATAAAGACAGACAGGGTAGGAGGGGTGGAGGTGTAGCACTCTTAGTTCATAATCAATTTGATATCAAAGTCCGGAATGATATATTATTACCTGATTCTCTTTGTGAATACCTTTTTATTGAAATAGTATTGAATCATGAGAAAAATATAATTGTTGGTATAATTTATAGAGACCCTAATAAATCAATTCAAGAATTTAATGATAATATAAATATATGCCTTGAAGGACTGGTGAGGGAAAATAAAAACATGTTTATAATGGGAGATTTCAATATAAATTTATTGAATTCATCAGTAAGTCAATGTATAAATAATTTTGTTAATATTGTTTATAATAATTCATTCCGTCCTTTGATTGATAAACCAACAAGAATAACTAAAAGATCTGTCACTTTGATTGATAATATTTTTACTAATGTATATAATAAACGTATTCAGTCAGGTATATTTTATAGCGGCCTAACAGATCATTTACCTATTTTTGAAATAACTGACCTCTCTGTTTGTAATGATTATCCTGTTCCTGTAAATCCCACATATTCTTATGTAAAACAAAATGACCCTCTGGTTTTAAACTCATTTTAAAAAGATTTATTAGCTACAGAATGGAATGATGTTTTAACCAGCCCAGATGTAAATGAAGCATATGATACATTCTTGGATAAGTTTAAAAAGATATATGATTCTAAGTTTATTACAAGTAGTAGAAAAAAATTTAAAAAGGTCCCAAGAAAGCCATGGGTTACCCCTTCATTATTAAAATGTATTAATAAAAAGGATAGGCTATATAAATCATTTTGTAAGAAGAGAACCGGTTGTATTGAACGTAAATATAAGAAGTATCGTAATAAACTGAATTCTATTTTACAATCTGTTCGGAAAAAATATTATTGTGATTTGCTGGAAAAAAAAAAAAAAAAATTTGTTAAAAGTATGGCAAGTGATAAATGACTTACTAGGTAAGCGTGGTAAAAAAAAGAATCCATCCTATTTTATGAAAGGTTTAGATAAATTAACTGATGGCCAATTGATTGTAAATGAGTTTAATTCATACTTTTCTAATATTGCTACAAAACTTAAGTCCGACCATATTACCCAATCTATACGTACTTTTGATACATATCTTACAAATAAATGTGATGTTCCTATGTATTTTTATCCAACTGATGAAGCAGAAATTTTACAAATTGTACAGCATCTTAAATCAAGCAAAAGTACAGGGTTCGATGGAATAAGTCAATATATTATCAAACATGTCATACATTTTATTGTTAAACCTCTTGTTCATATATGTAATCTTTCGTTGTTATATGGAATAGTCCCTAGCAGTTTTAAAATTGGAAAAATAATTCCAGTGTTTAAGAAAGGTGACCCTCATGTGTTTTCTAATTATCGACCAATTACATTACTCCCATGTTTTTCTAAGATATTAGAGAAGTTAATTTACAATAGACTATTAGATCACATTAATATGAATAATTTATTGACCGATTCACAATATGGTTTTAGAAGTAATTTCTCCTGTGAACATGCATTAATTGACCTTAATGATCATATTTTGACAACTTTGAATAATAATTTGTACACACTTGGTATATTTCTTGATCTCTCAAAAGCTTTTGATGTTATTAATCATGATATTCTACTTGCAAAACTTAATCATATTGGTATACAAGGTATTACTTTAGAATGGTTTAGAAATTATTTATGTGATCGTTATCAATTTACATCTTACAATAACTTTGTTTCTAATAAGGAAAAAATCCGATACGGAGTCCCGCAGGGCTCAGTATTGGGTCCTCTCCTGTTTCTAGTATATATATAAATGACCTTTGCTCTGTTTCCTCATTTTTTCACTTTATTCTCTTTGCGGATGATTCAAATATTATTGCATCACACACAGATTTTGATAAACTTATATTAGAGACGAATACAGAATTAAGAAAAATAGTTGATTGGTTTAATGCTAATGAGTTAATTATGAATTATGAGAAAACAAATGTATTATATTTCCATGGTAAAAATAGTAAATATCATACAAATGATGTTAAAATAATTATGAATGATATCACTTTAACTGTAAGCTCATCAGTTAGATTTCTTGGAGTAATTTTAGATGATATTTTATCTTTTGAAAATCATAGATTGTATATTAAGAATAAGATTTCAAAAAACATTGGTATTTTATGTAAATTACGCTTGTTGTTACCAGAAAAGGAATTGTTTATGCTGTATAATTGCTTAATTTTGCCTTATTTACAATATTGTAATATTACCTGGGCCAGTGTTGGAAAAACTAAATTAGATACTTTATATAAACTCCAAAAGAAAGCTCTAAGAATATGTACCAACTCTAATTATCAAGCTCATTCACTTCCTTTGTTTTTTCGTTTGAACACTCTCAATATTTATGATATTCATAAAATTCGAACTGCCACATTAATGTATTGTGTTTTTAATCATTTGTCACCAAACAATATTTCTAAAATGTTCCTTTGCAATAATTTAATACATTCATATAACACTCGTTCAAGTAATAAATATCATTATCACAAGGTCAATACCCAAGCAATGTTATACTCTGTCAGACATAATGGTCCTCGTACATGGAATGAATTATCAAATGAATTTAGAAGTTGCACTCTGCAGTCTGCATTTAAAGCCCAATTGAAGAGACTACTAATCTCTTCCTATTCAAAGTAACTCTTATAAAGATAGCTTTATGTTCTTACGTTCTTATCCATGCAATGTGTGCTTCGTGTGTGAGTGTGCGTGTGTGTATGTGTGTTTATAGTAGTTATAGGTTTTTAATGTACGCTGTATACTTTGTATCACATGTGTAAAATCATATTATTTGTATCTAGAAGGGGGCTACTGCTTACAAGTATTTTACTTTTTTTGTAGCCTCCTATTTCAATATTTCAATATTTATCTGTATTTATCCATATGATTGATTGATACATGACTTGTATTATATATAATGTTATTGTTTTATCATTGAAATGAATAAAGACGAACTTGAACTTGAACTTGTATATGATTGAAGTCGTATAAACTACTTTGGGAAAATCATATTAATTAAAGGATCACTTTACAGGAAACCACCACCCAAAGTAATAGTCTTATAAATGAAGTGTTATAGTTTTAGTAGTCCATTCCACCAACAAGTTCAGACAAATTATACATAATTTGAAAACCCTTAAAGGGGACCAGGCAAAGAACAACACATAATTATAAGTTTTGGTACCCTTTTGTGATATCAAATAGATACTCGACATTTTGCAAAGGGTTGTGTAATTCATAAACAATGCAATTAATTACCACCATTTACAGAACCACTATTATATCCTGGTTCCCTACTCGCCAAACATTTGCGAGTGCGCCAATTCTATTCATGCATACATTTGGAGACAATAGAATCCCAGATAATTTGTTCGCTCTGGACAAAGGTAGTCTTTCTACATGCAGACCCTTATACACATGTTGTTGTATGGTGATGCGTTTTCCAATTATTTTTTTTCTGGAAACATATTTTTCTGAACTTGTTGATGGAATGGACTACTAAAGATGTTACCTTTCATTTATAAGAATATTATTTTTGGGTGGTGGTACCCTTTAATGATTCTACAGTATTTGTTCATGGGTCTGCAGACGAAGGCTAGTCCATTGTCTCCAAACGCACCCAGGTATAGAATTGGCGCACTCGCAAATGTTTGGTGTTTACGGAACCATCATCCCTGTTGGTTCCGTGAGTTTTGGCGATTGTTTATAAATTACACTACCCTTTGCAAAGTGTTGGACATCTATTTAATATTAAACAACGGTACCAAAGAATATACCAGAATAGACACCGATACATTTTGAATTTCTCGAGTGCATTTAGTATTGCATCGAGGCCGCAGGACGAGTGCAATATAATTGCACAAGTGAAATTCAAAATGTAGAGGTGTGTATTGTGGCATATTTAACAACAAGAAGCATGAACTATTTGTTATATAAGATGATTATTTTGAGGAACTGGTTTTGTTATCATATTGATGAACCCGAATTGACCTCACGGTTGTGACGTCACAATTCTTGTTTACATTGTATTTTCTATCGAAGAAAAGAATCGCGAAAGTGATCATGAAAAAGATGGAAAATGCTTTTTTTGGTAAATTATCTGCTCCGTAGTAAATAAATGTTGGCAGTTTCGTAAATTGCATGGTATGTGGTTTGGTATTGCTAAGTTCGGGACTGGAAATGCACACAGCCCTTTGATTATTCTCACTTTTACGGACAATTTTATGGCGATTTCACAGCAGACTGAATTTGACGTTACGCACTTCCAAGGCCATGCCTTGTTTGGCTCTCTATGGGAAGCTTGTACACACATACCGTGCATGAATTTATGTTATAGTGCACGTTACCAGGTAGTAACGTGCACTATACTGGATTAAGCATCGGTAATCAACCAATAGGAATGCTCAATTTCCCTTCATTATGACGTCATCATCTTATATAACCCTGTATTGTTCTTTGTGTGGTGGTCCCCTTTAAATTGACCATAAAACCAAAACTCACCGTTTGCCTGTGGTGCAATCTGTGGTGCAGTCTGTGGTGGTTCCTCTTCATTCTTCAGGGAAAAAAAGAAATGACAAAGATGAAGTCATTTCAAAATGGTAATTTTTTCTTTTGCAAGTGGCCTGGTCTGACAAGCAAAATAACTTTCTTTCAACTTCTGGACAAAGTTTCATGAAAAAAAAAACATGCAAGCTCAAGTTCCATGCTAAATCTATTTCAGATCATACAGTTTAGTAAGGTAATAATAATAATAATAATAAATTCATTATTATAATTATTGTGCATTTCCAGTTACTAACTGTTCAATGCGCAATACAACCTCTCAAATCATGCCAATCTACAAAGAAAATAAATATATTTTTAAATCTCTCTTAAAAATGTCTTCTGTGCAGGACAACCTCAATACTACTGGCAAACTATTCCAAACAGCGGGGCCAGTAAAATAAAAACTACATTCCCCTCCCTGATGATGGCCTTACAATAACAAACAATTTTCTAGCCCCAAAATAGGGTTAGCTGGGCTTTAATAGCCTAAGATATCTTAGTTGACCCAAGTACGTGTATGTGTTAACCCGTTGCTTACAGGAACCGGGTGGGCTATGTACAAAGTCTATGGGCATTTCATAATCTCAAAGGGAACAAGTTAAATACCAAGCCACATCATCCAAAATACGCTTACAGTAGCATGAAACTTGACAATATTTTAGGAATATGGGCCCTGGTGGCTGGAATCAAATACGTACAGGCCCCCAAATTACATTTCTTTTTACATTGGTGAACATTCTACTCTTCATAATCTCACTTCATGTATTGATCAGAAGAGCAAATATGGATGAGACCTGGCTAGTGTTGTCGCCGAGTCCCGGGTACCCGGGTCCCGCCGAAAAATGTTGAGTCCCGGGCACAAAAATCGATACTTGATTTCCCGAAAAAAGGGGAAGTCCCCTCATTGAACGCAAGAGCTTTCATGTTCATTCAAGTGACAAAAATGCAGCGCATTTGTGACAATAAATCATCTTCTAAATTACAGCAAATAAGTAAATGAATTATATTTTTAGCATTTCTTACATGATTTCAACGGAATTATGTTAACAAGCTGCTTAAATTTCCCTTGATTACAAAATTTCTGATGTGAATAGGACATTAATGATGTCGGTGGCCGATCATATCTTCAACACACTGCACTGAATACAGATTGTCTTTGGCGCCAGTATTTTTGGCTATTTTCTGCCAACAACGATTATCATTCCAATAAATCAATGACTCCCAATACAATTTCATGTTCTATTCGTATTACGTAGTTCTGGCGCAGCAGCGAAAATGAAACGTAAGTGTTGCGATCTTTTGTTTGCAAAACCGCAACACATGTGAAGAGCAGACCCATGCAGACCCCGCAACACATGGGTCTGCTCTTCACATGTGTTGCGGTTTTGCAAACAAAAGATCGCAACACTTATGGTTCGTTTTCGCTGCTGCGCCAGAACTATGTAATACGAATGGAACATGAAATTGTATTGGGAGTCATTGATTTATTGGAACTATTATCGTTGTTGGCAGAAAATAGCCAAAAATACTGGCGCCAATGACAATCATTATTCTGTGCAGTGTGTTGAAGATACGATCGCCACCAACTTCATTAATGTCCTATTCTCGTCAGAAATTTTGTAATCAAGGTAAATTTAAACAGCTTGTTAACATAATTTTGTTAAAATCATGTCAGAAATGTTATAATATATTTTTGTATAATTTTGCTGTATTATAGAAGATTTATTGTCATAAATGCACTCAATTTTTGTCACTTGAATTTCCCAGCTGGTTTGACATGCCGATCTTGTAATCAACAAATGGGTAAATTTCGGGTACCCGGGACCCGCCCGAAAAATTATCGCGAGTCCCGGGTAGTTGAATTTGAATTTATTTCATTCCAAGGCTACACATAGCTTTCCATAATAGTTAGGTCCAACTTAGAGTTAAGTTCAACTTTGGATCTTTGTGAAACACCCCCCTGGTTCCCTTATCATAGAAAGGGAAGAATGACTCACTAGTTTGAAGGACGCAGCTTTACCCTTAGCACCAGGTGGTCTGTACACTTCTTTCGATGCCTGGGGTTCGCTGGACTTGATCGCAATCGCCGCGGGACTCGACATCTGTACATCCTTGAAGAGATGGGCCGGTAGCTTCTGCCAGGTGATGTCGTGGACGAAGATTTCGTTGCTCGGGACGACATACTCGTGAAGCAGAGAGCCACTCAAGTGCCAGACTTTGTATCTATGAAATAAATGATCAAGCAATGTACAAACATACTTTACTAATTTCTTCTAAAGTATGTGGTGTCGAAGAATGAGTCTTGAAATAGAGAGCTGTTTAAGTGCCAGACTTTATGGCCCGGATTCACAAAGGAGGTTCGTACAAGCTATGGTTTAAACCATGGTCTACATCTACGGAGTGCCATTTGTAAACTCATGGAAAAAGAATGTAATATGATGGTACACATTTACTAAATGCACCAAATAAATGTCTTCTCAGATGGTGAAATTTGCTGGTTAGCAAGCACTAACAGTCATATTATTAGAAATTAGAAATTGTTTTACTTGTGTACGGGCAGCACTCCATAGATGTAGACCATGGTTTAAACCATGGTTTGTACAAACCTCCTTTGTGAATCCAGGCCTATATGTATGAAATAAAGAAATAGGCAGTGTACAAGGACAATTATCTCAACCTACTCTATGTACAAGTTTGCTTTGGGTCCGAAACAGGAAGCTAGGGAGCATCGGTTGTCAGTGAGTTAATAACAGACGGTCCCAAACTCAAAATCGTCCAAAATCGTTCCAGCCATTTTAACTATTATAAAATGTTATAAATATGACAGGCTATAGCAAAACCCTGCACTTGTCGGTAAATATCAAAATTTAGATTTGCATACCATTAGCAAATCCTCATCAACAGCTTTCATTTGATGCTTTGTTCTAACAAATTGGTCAATAATTAGCGAAGATATGAATGTTTCAATTTTACAATCATAGGTATTTTACACAAATTATGTGAACTTAAAATGCCCATTTCTTCAAAACATGAATTACAGACAAGTGCAGGGTTTTGCTATAGCCGGTCACAAATATTAGAAATAAATAGCATACCCATTTCCTACACGTAACCTCGGTGCGCAGACGGCTGTGGCATAGTGGTGACCGTCCGGGGCCCATTGGAAGACTGTTGCATCGGCTGCTTGACTCTCGGAAAACATTTTCAGTCCTTTTCGTTCCCAGATTTGCTGAAATTAAAAATACAAATATTGAAATGAAATGCCACCATGGTCAAATACAGTGGAACCTGTCTATAAAGACCACCCAAGGGAGACAGAAAAGGTGGTCTTTATAGACAGGTGTTCTTTATAAATACATGCTTGACTTAACTCCTAACGTGCCAAGCTCGCATTTTAGCGAGGTTTCAAAACACACAAATGCCATAGAGCATTAAAATCCCTGGCATGTTAAAGAGTTAATTAAGATATCATCTTTAGTAGCTTCTTATCCCATATTTGCTGGAAATCAAAATAAATACAGAATTACAGATTTTAGAATGTACGGCCACCGTCCTCTCATATATTTCTTAAGTTTTAACAGACAATTCAAACATGAAGACATTTTTTCTTATAACAAACAAATATAAATTAGAAAATTCAAACACCTTTTAAAAGGCAGAACACTTTATGAAATCGACATGAGGTAATAAGAAGTAACGAGGCATTTCAACCGGTCTTCTGCAGGACACAATTATTGAATGAACTTGAGTGGAACCTCAATTTAGAAAGGACTGACTTAACAAAACCCGCAAATAACAAGGTAGTTTAAATACTGACCATAATTTATGTGCTCGTTTTTTAAATCCTTGGCCCTGTTGCAGAAAGTATTGCAATTGATTGTTAAGTTGCAATTAATTGGAAGTCAGATCATGTTCCTAAATGCGCGAATCTGATTGGTTCAAATGCATATATTTTCTGACTAATTAAATTTTCTGCGAATAATCGCAACTTTACAATTGATTGCAAGTCTTTCTGCAATGGGGCCCAGAGAAAACAAGGTAATTTTCATGGTGTCATGCTTCTCGTAATAATAAAGTTCCACAAAAGCAATTACATGATTGAACATGTATGATTGTAGGATCTACAAAGAATACTTACGATCTGACCTCTCAAGTTGGCAAATCCACCAAGGGCAAGATGTGTGAGGAATTAAGGACAATTATGGATTTTTTTTTCTCAAAAAATGTCAGCAATTTAGATCTACATGTATATTGAAACATAGGGAAAACTGACCAGAACTATATAGTATTAGGAATGTTATGTTTTTTGTTTTCATAAAAAAAATCATGGAAATTATGTTGTAATGATAATTCTCCCCCCCCCCCAATTTAAAGGGATCTATTAACATTGTCCAAATCCTCAAAATCCAATTAGGATTCTAGCAGTTCCCTCATACTTTGTTGTATTCATATTAACAATAGAAGCATGGGACAGGTTTTGGTTTGCCAAATTTCCCTTTTGTTAAAAAGATATTGAAGATTGAAGTGTTCATATGTTAAACTATCCACTGGATAGTTGTAACTGTGTACAAAGTCAGCGCTATGAGCTAGTGAATATCACTTTGCATTTTTGCCTATTACTCGACCATATAAGTCTGTTTAACTTGAAACTTTCACACAATAACCAGTGTACATAGCAGATAACAACAATATACATTGTATCAAACATTCATTACTTTTTGCACATGTCAATAAAGTTACTAGATCCCTTTAATATCACTAGCCCATTAGACGTACACACAAATGACAAATGACAAATGACTCCCCCCAGTTAGTTCACTTTGCGAGACATAACCATTGACATAGCAGCAGACTCAAATACAGTGGTTACCTAAACCCACTTATGTTAGTGCATGTTCAGATGACGTACATTCGGTACCTTTGGCAGCCTCCAGTGGTCAGTTAAAGGCAATTCAGACCGGTATATCAGATGCGCGAATCCATATTGCGCACTTTTACGCACGGTACGTAATCCCCCTTTGCTCAGTTAAGTTGCAATCGCAAACTGTCCCAGTTCACGAATGACCGAGTCGAAAATGCATCGCGTTCGGAATGTTTGTTTACTAAGGAGGTACTCCTTGTCAGAGATTTTTACGAGCGAAAGTATTACGCAACACGCTCAACCGGACTCGTCATCAAAGTGCCGCTGCGATTTTATCAGTGCTGCATTGCCTCAGGGGACAGCTCGAGCAATGTACAGTTTATCGCTCGGTACATAATAGCTACCAACTGTGTGCTGCATGCAATTTCATATGAAGGCCCATGTTCAGATATTCCGAGGCACCGCTCTAAATCGATCCAACACACATCGTGAGTTTACCTCGGGAGATTACGGTGGAGTGCGAGTTGGATTTTGCTGACTACCCATTTTAACCCACGCATATTTGCCTTTAAAACAGAAGCTAGTGGTCTTGAAAACGTTGATTTTTCCATTATTTTTTATACCTAATAGGACTCATACGACTAGAAGTGACCTTGCACGCATCAGTAACAGCAAGCAACAATAATATTCCAGCCTTTGGTTCCCCTTTAATAAACTTTGACCGGCTATAGCAAAACCAGACACTTGTCGGTAATTCATATTTTGAAGAAATGGGCATTTCAAGTTCACACAATGTGTGTAAAAGACCTATGATTGTAAAATTCAAACAATATCTTCGCAAATATTGACCAATTAGTTAGAACAAAGCATCAAATAAAAGCTTGTGATGAGGCCTTTGTAATGGTATGATTTTGATTTTTACTGACAAGTGCTGGAGTTTGTTATAGCTGGTCACAACTTTGACAAGTACTTGATTGTATCTCAACATATCACGATTGAAACAAAAGGATATAAGTTCCCTGAGGATTGAAGTAGACCTGCAGCATGTTTATTGCATCTTTACAAACCATCGACGAGGGCCCTGTTTCATAACACTTTACTGTTGTAAGTGCCCAACTATTGTAACTACTGTTTTAACAGCCAATCAGAATGGAGCATTCAAGCTGTTGTCATGGTAATTACAATATTTGGACATTTACAACAATTGGACAGGTTTTATGACACAGGCCCCAGTACTCGATTGTATCTTTAACAACATAATTATCACAATTGTAAAGCGCATTGAGACCATGTACAATGCGCTATATAAACACCATGATTATTATTATTATTATTAATTGAAAGAAAAGGATATAAGTTCCTTGAGGGTTGAAGTACACCGTGTTCCTGGGACCGGATCCAAAGTCAAAGATGGGTTCACACTTGAGGTTGAAGAGCGTTGCTTTGGCCGGCATGACTGCAACACACTATGGTCAAGGAAATTCAGTTCATCTCATTTACAGGCAAACCTCTCTCAGCAGATCTACACTATCCAACACCCCAACAAAGACCACCAAAAGTAGTCCTCTGCAGACAAAAACAATGTTATGAGGTCATCTGTCTACAGTGGCCACTTTTCTCATTTCCTGTTACTAGCAGGTGACTGTAGATTTAACAATATTTATTTACACTCATAACATTGAAAAGTGATATTAAACACTACTATCATAAATCTAACAAAATGTACAGTAATTATACAATACAAACATATGAAATTGGAAAAGGATTAGAGTGGGTTTCATACAGTTTACAGATAATATGAATCTTGGCATGCATGACGCAAAAAAGAAGCACCTATTTCATGAAGAAACTTTGGTTACTTTTAATAAGATATACCCAAATAACAAACACTTGCATAATTCCTTATCTCAATTAACCTGTTCCCTCCAAGTCCATGCCTAAATGTCCATGCAAGAAAATTTGTAATCCGTTCCATTCAAGATTCTGAAATCCCACAGTTTGTTTACATATTCACATAGTCATGGGCTTAAAGGGACTTAGTAACATTGTCCAAATCCTCAAAATAACATTTTAATTCTAGCGGTTCCCTCATACCTTGTTGTATTCGTATTACCAATAAAATCATGGGACAGGTTTCGGTTTTTCAAATTTCCCTTTCGTTACAAAGATATGTACGATCGAAGTATTCAGATAAGAAAAACTCAGGTGGAGTTTTTCTTACCGTGTACAAAGTGAGTGCAGTGAGTTAGTGACTATCACTTTGCATTTTCGCTCATTACTTGGCCATGCAATGTCCATTTGACTTGAAATGTTCACACAATACCCTGTGGACATATGAGATAACAACAATATACATTGCATCAACCATTCATCATTTTTTGCACATGTCAACAAAGTTACTAGATCCCTTTAATTTGTTCCCTACCAGATACTAAATCCCTATAGACTTTGTACCTAGCCCACCAGGTTTCCTGTAGTTAGGGGGTTCAAAGGATACAGCCATAGACGACACAGAACTCTTGTGAATTGGGGTTCCAGTCAACGCTGTAGATCGGCCCTTTCTTGCCTGAAGGGGAGACGTAAAATATGGAAGGAAAAATCATGAGAGGTAAACTTTGTAAATTATTTAAGATTTAAACCGGCAATGGGACTAATTCAAATGTTGATATAAAATCTGTCAAACATTACTAAAGTTATCGAACGGAAACAAGATTTGTTACGGAAGTACGGACGGACGGACAGCGGCGTTAATATTAATATCCCCTCCGACTTCATCTGCGAGGGGATAATAAGCAACAAAAGATGACATACTCAGAGTAACGATCAAACTATCACCACTGACAGACAGAAAATGCAGCGATATTTCTCCATATCACAAGCCGAGTTGCTTAACCCGAAAAAGACTGGGCTTCAAAACTATATCCCACCTTTCTTTCCTCAATTTTTGTTATTTGAAATACAAACACAAAGCCAGAAATGATAGACCAATGACTTACCCACAGTAACGAGCGAACTATCACCATTGACAGACAGAAAGTGCAGCGATGTTTCTCCATAGTATGAGCTACCAGTGGAATCTACGTCTTGGGTTGCTACTACCAGAACGGCTGAACCTATAAATAAATAAATTACAAAATAGAAATGTAGACAATTGTATTTGTTTTCCTTTTTTATACATACAATTAAATATGAATAATTAAAAATAAGAAGTTGCCAAATACTTTCCTAATATCAATACTAAAATTAAAGTTTGAGTGAAACATTGAATTTATATAATCAAAGTATTCATTTCACACTCAACAAAACAAACAAACAAACAAACCATTCTTGTTCCAAATCATCTTGACTGTCTAAGGTTTTATGGCAAAAATGGACACTGGTCCATCAATTGACCCATGGCGGAATACAAACCACGACCAAGCACACATACAAACACACAAACAAACAAACCTTTCTTGTTCCATAGCATCTCAACCGTGTCAGCTTTGTAGGAGCCCTTGTTCACAAGAATTGACTGGAAGAATACAAACAACAAACAAGCACACAAACAAACAAACAAACATGAAAACTAACCTTTTTTGTTCAAAAGCATCTCAAAAGTATCTGCTTTGTAAAAGCTTTTGTTGGCAAAAGTAGACCCTGAACCATCAAATAATCCATGGTGGAATACAAACAACAACCAAGGACACATACAAACACAAACAAACAACAAACAACTTTTCTTGTTCTACAGCATCTCAGTAAAGAGTAGTATCTGCTGCGTTGAAGCTCTTGTTAGCAAAAGTAGACAGGAATAATAAAAACAATGACCAAATACACATACAAGCACATAAACAAACAAACAAACAGACAAACAAACAATCAAACAGACAAACATATAAACCAACAAACTAACCTTTCTTGTTCCATAGCATCTCAACGGTATCCGCTTTGTAGAAGCTCTTGTTGGCAAGAATGGACCCTGGACCATCAAACGCTCCATAGCGGAATACCCTCACTGCATGGGGGGCACCCTGTCAGGTGGACAGAAAGAGAAGAATTTGTTTCAATTAGAAATTTATGATGCCAGTATTAGGCCTGGGACAATATAGCTGAACAGCTGTTGATATTCAAATATTACTTTTTTTACCAACCGGATATCCGAAACTAACAAAAATAAAAAATAATTAGTAATTACTAATGATTCGGATATCCGGTTTATCCGAATACCTTTCTAGTCAAATATTCGGAAAGCAATAAGGGAATTCTTCCAAGGCCTAGTAAGTATTGAGTTTCCTATTACAAATTTAAATGTCTTAAGCCCAGAATTACATTATGTGTGTAATAGAGACATTTCATTGTCCTGGGAAAAAATGCAAATCAAAGCCAATTATCCATCGTGAAATAGTTTAATAACAAATCACCTCAATACAAATAGTATGTATTTGATGTACGCATACTCTGCAGTTTTAGATCAAACTATAAATAAGGGAAGATATCTGTAAAACACAAGTACAATTGTGTATCCACTTTAACACATTTTGTTAAGCCAATAAAATAATTTGTATAGGCATACTAGATTTCTGAAATTCACATCAGATATGAGTGAAATCAACACCAGATCTCAGTAAAAATCAATGTCAGATTTTTGTGAGATTAACATTGGCATTTCCTTAAAATTAACATCAATTTTCGATGAGAAAAGCATAATATTTTAGTAAAATTGAACATAAAAATTGTTTGAGCAGTACCTCTGTACCAATCCTCTACTTCTGTGTAATATTACATTACAAACCTTGTTTCCTGGAATATGTGCAGCAATGTGAGGTGGGTTGCCTGCTCCCGATAGCTGACCTATGACCTTGGGCAGATGCAGTCTCTTAGCAACCGTATCTAAACAAGAGGAAAGTAAACACATCACCACACATCTTCATCTAATAAAAAGAAAATGCTGCGACTCATGTATGTGCATTTTATTGCGTTTTAGAATGATTAATTCCTGGAATATGTGCAGCAATATGAGGTGGGTTGCCTGCTCCCGACATCTGACCTATGACCTTGGGCAGATGCAGTCTCTTAGCAACCGTATCTAAACAAGAACAAAGTGAACACATCACCACGCATCTTCATCTAATAAAAAGAAAATGCTGTGACTTATGTATGTGCATTGTATTGCGTTTTAGAATGATTCATTCCTGGATTTTGTGCAGCTATGTCAGGTGGGTTGCCTGCTCCTGATAGCTGACCTATGACCTTTGGGAAATGTGTTCTCATAGCAAAGTCTGTATCTTAACAAGAACAAAGAAAAAACATCACCACACATCTTTTTTGTTTGTTTATATAACATGCTATTGTAAACAATAGCCAATAAGGCGAGACATACATCAATCTCAAATACGGGCATGAAAGCAGCATAAATGACATCCGTATTGGCCAATCAGTGGTTCCCAGCGGAAATGGTGCCTTCATCTATGTGACGCCATCAATCAATAACAGGTGCTGATGTACTCGCCGCTTGAAAGATAAAAAAGGCTGTGACTCATGTCTGTGCATTGTATTGCATTTTAGAATGATTCATTCCTGGGGTATGTGCAGCAAAGTGAGGTGGGTGGCCTGCTCCTGACATAGGCAGGTTGGCTGCTATAAACAGGTGGCCCCTATGATAGGTTTCATAACTCTGTTTTCTCTGCAGGGGATCATTTTCGGTGATACGCAGGTTGGCTGCAAAGACAAGTTGGTCTGTACGTTGTTACTTATGTATTTGTCTTTTATTGCCATCACATATCACATATCCTTAGAAATTGGGCTTCGTTTAGTTCCCAAAGGAAAATACATGCAGGAGCTTGGGCTTATGGTACCAGAAGTATGAAATGGGTTTTGATTTTTCAAAGTGCCTCCTTAATTATGGAGATATTTATCACTGAATCGTAAAGCATTCCAGAACGCTTTTCGATTGTCGTCATAATCAATGTGCAGCAGGTGTTAACAGCCGACATAAATTTGCACTTTTTACACTAGGTATATGGTGTTCTTTTTCTATGAAACTATCACACATCATTTAGAAGAATCCTGAAATGGCAGTCTCAAATTTCACTTTTGGATAAACCTTTGAAGTTAATGGATCACTTTAATACATAAAACTTGGAAGACAAGGGTCCCGTTGCAGAAAGACTTGCACCAATCGTAAAGTAGCAACTAATTGCAAGTCAGAAAATGTGCGTCTGATCCAATCAGATATGTGCATTTAGTCACATGATCAGACTTACAATGAATAGCAACTTTACAATAGATTGCATATCTTTCTGCTACGGGTTCCTGGTTCCAGTATTCAATAGGTTAATACATACCATAGTTTCCGTCTTCAAAGAAGTGAATTTCACTGTTGGCCTGTATGGCACAAATCCTCTCATCATCTGTCCATTGTGGCTGCCTGCAAAGTTGGGGGAAGAAAAAGCCATGAGAAAAATCTGATCTGTATAAAACCTGGTCACCAAATTACTTAGACTGCGATATGTATATAAACTGAGTATAAATGATTTGTATTCATACATACATGTCCCAGATGTGATAATTTTGATTCAGACTCTTGGGTATGATTTAAGGCCCAGTCCCATACTGACGATTTTCACGGCGAATCGCAACGATTTGACATTCGTCGAGCAAATCGCTTAGGTCGTTTTGCATCGTGTTACATCGTATCGGTTCTTCCCCCAAAACCGTTGCGCATCATGAAGAAAATCGTGAAAGCGGAGCCAAAATCGCCGTCTTCAACTGTTCAAAACAATCGCCACGCCACGACGATTTTCACCAAAAATCATTGTATTTACCGTTGCATATTCGTGTCAAGTCGTTCCACATTGTTGCAATTCGTTGCGACTCGTATCGCTTCGTTGTGAAGATCGCCGCTTTCCGTTTTTGAACTGACCATGGGCATACAGACTTACGTAATACCTATTCATCACGAGGGGGGGGGTGAATGAATAGATCATCCCCCTGTTGAATGGTATCAATGACAGATCTACGCCCGTGGAACTGACTCAAGCAAGTCCGATTGTTCATATTGTGCACTGCCCGATTGTTCCATAAAAAGAATGTGAGGAAATCGTTGCGACATGGCGATAGTTTTGAACCGGTTCAAAACATTCGTTGTGCTAACACGATTCATGGCGTTCTTCGCGATGCGCAACGGTTCGAAGAACGAATAACAACGACTCGCAATGAACTACAACGACTTGCGACGACTCAAGCGATTTTCTCCACGAATGATAATTCGTTGCGAGTCACCGTAAAAATCGCCACTATGGGACCACAACTTTTTTTCTGCCACGATTTTTCTACCGCAATGGTTAAAGACAAAAGAAGGACGAATATTCGTTTTGAATCGCCATACAATTATTCCCAATTCGTTCTAGTAAATCGTTGCGAGTCGTTGCGAGTCGCCGTGAAAATCGTCAGTATGGGACTGGGCCTTTAGCAAAAGAGGGTGGGTTGGATTTCATCCTCAGACTAAAGAAATTAAGATGCAGTTAAACCCACGGTTAAATTAAAGGGGAATTCCACCCCAGAAATGTGATGTTTGCTATAAAATGAGGTGAATATGAAGAATCATGATCGAAAATCTGAGCAAAAACGGTAGAGCAATAACAAAGTTATGACAGGATGAACTTTGCTCCGATTCTTAGTATGGTTCGCAATTGCTATCAATCGTGACGTCACGTGCGAGCTGCAGCCATTTTGACTTCTACATGGAAATTTTACAAAATTTAAATTTTCTTCATAACAAAGCAAATTTATGAGCTTACAAATTCCAATGAGGTTGGCCCATCGATATTCTTCTATGAATTCGTGAAAACAAGCAGAGAAAAAATATTTTTTAGCAACGAAAATGAGAAATAAGTGTATTTTCATGTACTAAAGCCATGGCGAGTTGCTCGTGAATGATGTAGCATATGGCGGCAATTTTGAAACCATCGCTCATTACTACATGATGTTCAAATAGGTATAACTCCCGTGTTTCTTGTCCGATTTTGATCAAATTTTCACCAATTATTCCTCTTGTTCTGCTTATTCAAATAACGAATGATTTTATCAGGCCCGGATTACCCCTTTAATGGTGACAAAATAAGACATTTATGTGTACTCTTTTTTCACTAAGTAAACCATGCTTAATCTTCCTTTTTTCTATGAAACTGTCACACATCATACAGAAGAATCTTACAATGATATTGCTATATTACTGAAGTCACAAATATGACTCATTGGAACCCCCCCCCCCCCCCCAACAAAAGTTTGTCACGGTCATAGGCATACAGGCTACTGTTCAATTGAGCCTCTTCTATAAATGTATTTCATAGATAGTGGTGTATTTATGATTATACCAGTGGGGGTTGGGGTTTTAACTTGATAAGAAAAAGTCTCCGATATTAGGGCCCCAAAAATTATGCCTTATTTTGACATATAATTTGGCTGATTCCTTTGTCATTTGTCAAAATTTGTTTGCATGATTTTGGGGTGGGGGCACCACAAATTCGTCCTTATAATTACATAGGTCCCATATGCCGGATTTGGGTTGACCAAATTCTTCATTCCGTTTTGGGGGAACATAGGTATTTGATGTCACATGCTGCCCCCAATCCTAAGTTTACCTGGTTAAGCTACATTTGCCGTGTGGCCCCTTTATAATCTAAGACCGGCAGCCCCGTTCTTTTTTTCTTCTGTTTTGCACATCATGTTACCACCCACACCTCCCCCCCCCCCCACCCCCCTCCCTCCCTAGCATGGCAGACTGACAATGATCGATGACACAAGCTCGGAGCAGAGATCGAGAGCTGCATTTATAGTGGGAAGACTCGATCGAGGGGGTCTCGAGCTAGCTCGGCGATCGCTTTCCCCAGGCCCACTGCACTGCTGCACTCCCGCTCGACTCCGCTATATATTCGCGGCATGCATTCATGCAGCGCGCGCGCACTGGTAGCACTTACTAGTTACTGCGATTAAATTCGGAAGTGTCTTCTGAATTTGACACGGAACTCATGTGACTTCTGCTTTGTTTTTTCGGTTTCTACTGGAATTGACGCTTCTTCATTTGAAATTTACACGACCACGACGATGAGGAAACCCTCGATTGTGCTCTCGTGAGGGAATATTGAACTGACAAGACCCCTTTCAGCCGGCAAGATTCATCGAAAGGTAAGATGAGGAAGTGGTTTGTTTGTGTGCTACTGTATACTGAAATGCACTGATTGTTTACAGTCAACTTCTGCTAATTAATAGTCCCATGTGTTGTGATTTGTGTTAGTTGGAGTAATGAGACTGGGCCGGGCGACAGAAGACGAATATTAAAGGGGTAGTTTAGTTTTGGTAAGGCTGCAAGATATAACTAAGATTCTTAGTAAGAATGTGACCCTTCTCCCTTTGGATGAATTGCAAGAAAATCTATTTCTGTGTTTGTTAATCACTCTTTTATCCATCTACTCATCTTCTTTTCCTTTTCTTACCTTTTTTTGCTCAGTCAAATTCTCAAAATTTAATTGATTCTCCTTTATTTTCCTCATGTGTTTTGTTTAGAATTAGAGACTGTGAGTGTGAATAACTTGAACTCACGGAAGTCCCTGAAAGTGAAATATTATGTAGTTTAATCTCTGTTTGCATATTTTTCTTGATGTCAATTTCTCAAGAGAAAGTATTCAAGGTAACATCAGTCATATGTTGTGTACAATTTACCCTTAAATATTAGAAGTGCCCCCACCACACTAGCACCACCACATCTACTAGTAAATAGGTCCAGTTAACTGGACCATTTACACGCAACATATAGGAAAAAGCGTTGCATCGACATACCCAGCTGATGCCATCTACCGACAAGAAATCGCGCAGGAAGCTTGCTCTTGAATACTAGTGCATGAGTATTCAGACGCGTCCGTTTGCGCTCTCAATCCCGGAGTGTTCGCTTCGCCGCCTGCGTAGCGCAGCTCGCTCGCCGCCGCGACGAAACACGTGTTATTCTATGAGAGACCGATCTTCTTTGCGATGGGATATTATAGCGCGGGGTGGGCGTGCACGCTTCGGACGTAATAATCGATATATGAAGGGCGTATTTACTCAAAATACACGTTTACTAAAGATTCTCCTTTTAAGAATTTGAATAGTTTACCTTCCGATTTCATTAAGTCAAGTGTGATCAAATTCATCAAAACTTGAAATGATACAAATATGAACGATGATGATCAGACTCAAATTAATAAAATACGAATGTAAACTATTCCTAGTCTTAAATTGAGATATTTAGCAAATTTGTATTTTGAGCAAATAGGCCCTTCATCACGGTTCATACTTTGTATACATGCGGACTACGTTTCAGGGTGTGCAACACTGCAGCAACTACTCATTTTTTCCAGAGAAAAAGAGCTCACATGCTACGATACGGAATCCAAACCACAACAAAAACAGCATATTTGGTAAGCATAGTAGTTTAACTTTATTAATTATTAAAAATTTACATGAACAAACATGTTCAAGACCCAAATAAAAACACAAACTTCTTGGACGGGCTTGAACATGTTGTCAAATATGGCGCACGTATATGCAATGCTAATTGACCTATGTGTGAGCACCACCACCTATACCGTTTGTGTATAGCATACAGAATCACATTGCCGTAGTGCGTAATTTTTTCGCTCGGCGGGGCAATTGATTGTGCGAGGGGTGTTGGCGAATTCACTTTGACCCAGTTGACAATGAGTTGTTAATGGTTACGACCGGACGCTAGCGGTATAGAACAATGGCACCACGTAGTGTGCGGGGTCATGTGTAACATACAAAGTATTTTACACATGACAGAACAGGTATGCCCCATCATGGACTCTTATAAATCTCTGTTAAAAACACATTTGTATACAGTATACACAATCATAATGTAGTTGATATGTATTTGTTTTGTACGTCTGTATTAAGTTTTTTGTTTATTGGTTAATATTTCTCTCTTCTTTTATTTCTCAGCGCTTAGAAACATTTAAGCGCTATATAAATTTTGAATATTATTATTATTATTATTATTACATCAATTAAATAACATACAATAAGTATTTAGTGATATATTATACAAATAGTGCATGGTTTGGAGTTGAATATACCAGAATAGACAACGATACATTTTTAATTTCTCGAGAGCGATTATATTGCATCGAGGCCACAGGCCGAGTGCAATATAATAGCACGAGAGAAATTAAAAATGTAGAGAATGTCTATTATGGAATATTTAACGACATGAATCATGTAAAAGATGATTATTTTGAGGAACTGATTTTGTTATCATGTTGATAAACCCAAATTGACCTTGCTCAAATTGTGAGTGTTCTCTCGGCCCTGCGTACTTTGTACAAGGGCCAGCGCATATTAAAAATAATTGCGCGCTCTGCGCATTTTCCCCATTCAAGAACAAGCGCACATTACGCACTCCAAGGCCTGCGCAGTTATAGTGCATATATGCACTATAACTTTACCATTTACTATACCGGATTAAGCATCAGTAATCAACCAATAGGAATGCTCAATTTCCCTTCATTATGACGTCATCATCTTATATAAAGTTATATTTAATATTAACCATATTCCTTAATTTTGTTTAAAAGTTTCATGTTGCTTCTGTTATTATGCTGCCCATGCTATGTTTATTTTTGTTCTTTCTTTGAGCCTTTTTCAAAAAGGTGTACACCTTTCATTTTGTATAATTTCTTACTTCTCCTGACATAGCTTCCAACTGGAGATCAGCCAGAGTCTCAATTAACTAAATAATGCATCTACGAGGAACGGCTTTTGCATGCCCTAAGCTAAGGCTACTTTGGACAAAATTGCAATATATTTCCTTGAATATTTTCTTAATGGTGAATTGTTATAAAAGATTTCTTCCTGTTCTAGTAGAGATCCCTCCACTGCATCCCTTGGCCTTGGTGATTTTTATTTTCTTATTTGGAGGGGTCAAAGGGGGGCATTGGCATATCTTGATCTCTATAGTCTCTGTTTGAGATCTTCAACACCCTTGTGGTTCCGGTTATCCGGTAATTTGCCGATTGGTCTACAGCCATTTGGTCTACTAGAAAATTATCAATTGAGGGGCTTATGATTATAATTAGGGATTATGATAAGGGTTAGGGATGTGGATTAGATTAGGTTTCAGGTTAGGGAGTTGGGGAAATTGAGGTAGTAGACCAAATGATTGTAGACCATGTAAACATTGAAATTTTGAAATTGAAATTGACAAAAATTGAACATAAACCTTTGTTCCACCCCTATACTGTAGGCATGACCATGGGGCTAGTTGCCATCCAGGTTCTGATCTTTAGGGAGAAAAAATCCATCCAGGAAAAACGTTTACAGGGCTTGCCCTTAGTTAGCAGTGGCCTGGGTGCCGATTGCCACCCACAATTTTGTTTGGCCACTAATGAAACAGGATCTACAACACACAAGCCTATGATGGGAATTGTTATGATGTGTAAATTTAAATGTTGATGTGCTGATCATTCCAGGGACCAGACATAATGTTTGTGAATATTAAAGAAACAGTGAATTGATAATAAAAAGAAAACAATCTTTAACCTGAAAATACATTGGCTGGGGTCTTATTTGAGTGCATACATACTGTTACATAATACTAAAATTAAATTATAGCCTTGAATAGTTGGTTAATAAAGGAAGACCTGTATATTTAAGTGAGAGTAATTGAGGTCTTGAACTTAATATCCTGGCATCAAAATCGTAATGATCAGAGGCAAGTTTTCTACATTTGTTCCCCTCAAGTTTTGGTTACAAGTGTGACAAATTGGAATGTTGGTAAAAATTGTCAAAAAGATACAAATCTATACTTAGTACCATAGAGCAAAATGTAGTTATGTGTCTATGGAAGAGCCTAGAGTAGTACAGTGCAGTATGGACTTTCCACTGTAGTGGGAGATACATGTTGTAGATAGCATGCCTGGATAAACAATTGTTTGACATAGCACTGTGCACAGTGCACACTATATTGTATTATGTTATAACCTATAGTAATTGATTCTTATACTTTATGTAGGTCAGAGGTGTTTGGCTGTTGATTGTTTTTGCAGCCCATCAAACGACACTTGTAACAAACCAACATGACATTTAATGATGTATGATGTACACATTGACTAGAAGCAGTAACAGTGTCAGTATGGGCACATATTAATATACTGTTCAATGTACATTCTTATTTTTAGTTTCAGTTGCAGTTCAGATTTAGTTTATTGCATCCATCAAATCAATTAAAGTAATGAATATGTAAATGATTGACAAATTTTCATTTGCATTATTTTCAATTGCATTAATGATGATAGAGGACAAAGTCGATCTAACAGTATTTTTGTGAATGAGGATCAGCAAAAAAAATCCTCTCCACGAGATGGCATCGCTAGTTAATTAATAATTAAAATAATCAATGATTTTTAGATCACTGATCTCTGCTTAAATTACTCTCAATTGGATGCCACCATGTTTTTTTTAGAAACAGTCCATATTTCAATCATGTTTTATAGATCTCAACTAAAGGAGATCAAGCATTAAACAGCTGTTGTTGCATGTGATGAGCACTATTAGCTAAATTTCTAAATTATAATTGAGATAAATTGTAGGGTTCAGGTTTAGAAAGTATGTGTTTGTATTTACTCTTGAATGGGAAAGCATTGTAAACAGAAAGATTTGCATCAAATAAACAACAATTTCACCTGGTTGACATTTACAACATATATAACCTTGATTTGTAGCTAAATATAGAAATATAATTTATTGAAGAAGCACTGTACGTCACTACTCCTGCATGTTTTTTTTTTACCAACATGATGTACAATTGTGCTAAAGGAGCAATACAATATGGACATGTATACCAAAATAACTTTGTAATTTAGAAATGAGATAGATCTGCATTCTGTATGCTGCCCCTTTCACGAACCTTGAACTTTGTTACCTTGAATGCTAAATACTGCCAATAGCAGTAATACATGCAACACAGTGACATAATGAATGTTTTTTTAAACATGTACCGAGTCCGAGAGGGTTAATTTGCTTTACATAATGTATTTCCAGTGTGAATACTTACTGCGTAATTTCTATAGGCCCCATGTTTATGGTAACTTGCCGCTCGGTCTACACCCATTTAGTCGACTCCCTTATCGTCTACTAGTTCAAAACTGGAAATTACAACGTAGAGGTTTAGGATTAGGATTAGGATTAGGGATTTATATTTAGGATAGGATAAAGAGTTGGGATTACAGTTAGGAGTTGGGGTTATGGTTTGAGTGTTTTGGATTATGATTAGGGCTAGGTTTAGGGTCGAGGGTCAAGTTTTAATTTGGGGGAATAGATTTTTCCGGCATAATGTAGAAGCGAGGTACATTTAGAGTAAATGAGTGTAGACGAAGCAAGTGTAATATCTGTATACACGTAGAGGTATGTCTAGACCCCAGAGGTTGGTTCCCCATGTGTGTAGTGGCATAGCAAGGCCGTTGATGATGAGGTCTTAGGAATCTTCTGCTGTTTCCTCACCCAAGGAATATTTACCCTCCCGTGACCTTGGGCTGATTAAGTGTTTGCTATCATAATACTGACATGACCCAAATATTACCTATAGGTTAGTACTTAAACATTATACACTTGAGAGTTGAGTAATGTTTTTTTTCAGATTTGTTGGAATTCAATCAGGGAAAACTTTTGCTTGGTTTTTAATACAGGTTAGAGCTGAGTCAAATCGAATGGCTATTCGATATCCGACCGTGAAGGTCGGATACCGAATACAAATTTTCGGATACGAATATCCGAAAAAAAAAAAAAAAAAAAAAAAAAAAACAATCGTTTTTTTTTTTTTTTTTTTTTCCGTTTAATTTTGTAATCCCTATTCGATAGATTCGATCAAAAAATGGCACATTGAACCCTGCTTATCTATTGCTAAAGTTAAAAGTTAGGTATTTTACATAAATTCACAAATAAACAAAACAAATAATAAACCAAAGGTAAGAGGATTAATATACAAGTGGTATAGTGAGTGCCAAATTTAGAAGAATCTATGATGAGATATCAAAGTATTTCATCTTTACAGCAGTTTGTACACTAACATCACACTATACTGCCGATTCTAATTGAAAAAACGGACAGAATATCTATTTAAAAAAATTATGAAAAAAAAAAAAAAAAAAAAAAAAAATCATTTTTTTTTTTTTTTTTTTTTTTTTTTTTTCGAATATTCGATATCCGACCGTTTTTACACGACTCATATTCGAAATGCAAAATATCCGGTTTAACTCAGCTCTAATACAGGTACTCAAATATGGACTTCTAAATGAGAATTTCCCCCCTCATGACACATATTGAGAAACACCAATGTTTGGACAAAAATATCAAAGATATCAAAGCTTCTGTGATTTTGTATGAAAGTGTCACTTGCAATAATATATGTCCCTTCTTCATTTTGACTCATATCGTTGAATATATATTAAAAGATAACCCAATTGCCATGGAAATAACTGGTCCCCAAATGCCAAGTTTATATCATGGACTATTACTATCCATGTTTATATCCCCAAATCAAATGGTCCGCAGTGGGTTGAGCGTTGTGCGTGAGCGATGGAGAACGATATATATGCGAATAAAAAGCAAAATTGAAAAATTGTCAATGAGTTAAAGGACAAAAAAGAGAGTAATTTTCCAGACTTTGAATGCATCAACAGCTCCTGTTTTCCCCATTTCTGGCCGATAGAGCATGGATGCTTCCAAGTGGCACAAGTTCATCATCAATGCTGATACAGCTCCCTGTAATCTCAGCAATTTAATGATTCTTCTCCCTTTTATTTTTCCATGTGTCCTACATCATGTCTGCTGCTAGTCTGTCCTTCCAGACTCTCTTAAAATAAAATTATTAGACAATTTTAACCCTCCATCCTGTAGCATTAGGATTACACTGGTCGGGGATATGTGATTTTAAATTTAAGATTGTTTGAGTTTTAAAGGGGCAACGTATGTAAACAAATTATTTCTGATTAAAATTTGGAATTATAAGGATTATAATTATAAGCAATATAAAAACACCAATCTTCAGAGCATTTCATGTGATTTCATTATTCATACACTCATCATCAAAATCTTTTCACAAAAAAACTAAGACAGTTTCTGGACTTTTTTTTAGACATTTCTAATTCAAGATAAATGAAAATGCAGTATTACAGAAACTGAACAGTATAATTTTCCAAAAAACATTTATTGTATCCTTGGGAAATGCTGAATTTACAAAATTGTGTTTTAAAGCTTGGATCAAGAGGTCTATATTTGAAGACTAGTATGCTGGAATTTGGATGTATAATGTTGTTGCCCCACATTCTATAACATTACAGTCATGTTACTCATGTATGTATACAATGATAGCTTAACTACAAGGCTGAATTACTGTTTTATTACCTACTGAGTTGCTGCTATAAAGGAAATGTTTAATTCTCTACTACATCATATAAATTTGTCAATGAAATGGATTTTTACATATTATAAGTTCATAAGGTATCTCGTCTCTACAACATGCAGTACATAAGAACATAGTTGGTCTAGATCTACTTTGTAGCTATTTGATCCCATTACTGTCTCTGCATGTCGGTGAACAGTTAACATGAGTGCCCGTGTCGATTCAACCACTGAAATACCCAATTTATTCAAGAGTCCTGGTAAATGTTTACCAGAGCCTGAGCAGTAAATTCTCACAGACTTTTGATTTGAAATAACCTTAAAGTTTATCAGTGTGTCTGTGGAAAAGGTTTAAGTATTCAGCATGAAAGCAAGACTAAGCGTAAGCACTCAGATTTATGAGTCTGGGATCAGGGAGCTTAGACTGTTTTTCGACAGTAGCATTACAAAATGCCTGTACATATACACACCAAAGGGCCAACTGATGAAGGCAGATCACTTACCCAAATGTTTGTGGTTGATGTTGTAGTAATATTATAGCTTGAGAGAGCCCCACCCCCCCCCCCCCCCCCCCCCCCCCACAATTTCATCTTCACTTTCCCCATGCAGCATGCTTTATGAATGGCATCATCAAATAATGTCAGTTTTAACTTAACCCGCTGCCTACACTACAGGGCTATTCACATTGCCTTTATATTAACCCAATGCCTACTGGATCCTATTGGGCTACGTACAAAGTTTGTGGGGTTTTCAGAATCTCAAAGGGAAAGGGTTTACTGTTATTGGAATGACTATTTCTAGATTCTAGTATGTAACAGGTTAAAACATGTACTTGCAGTAGAAACAGTGGCATAGCCTAGGTAAAATATTGGAGGGGCAAGTTCCTTTATTTTGTTGTGATTTTTTGTTTGTTTGGGGGGCATGTGCCCCCAGAAACCTCCTCCCCCGTGACACCCCCCTTGTATGTATGCCTCTGAGAAGTAGATACATATCTTCTTATGTTACTACATGTACATAATACATATTGGCTTTGAATGAATGTCAAAACCCCAAAACAGCAACAACAACAACAACAGTGTGTGTTAATCTAATTTTGTAGAGGTGATCTAATATTGGTTATTGGTAGCAAGGAAGTTTAACCTTGAGTGCTCTTAATAAGCAACCATCTCAACTTACGTTAATTCAAAGGTTTCATTTGGGCCAATCTTGTGGGAGACAAAATGGACATAGACTATGCAACCATAAACCATGTCTTGTGTATGATAAGGTTCTCTCTTACTTTTTCATGATAATGTAGAAAACGTGGAGTTAATGATTTTTGCAAGGTTTTACTTGGTATCTAGACCAAACAACCATAAACTATCTTGTATAGTATGACAACACCACTCCTTTTTTCATTATGATGTCCAAAAATTGAGAGGGTTTAATAACAATTTTTGAGAGATATTAATAGTCAGGGAGGAGTCGCTCTCTGCTCTCCCTGTGTTATGATTTAGCAACCTCATTCCAAATTCTTTCGGGCCGAGGATTTATGACATGACTGGGAAAGTATGCCATCCTAAGACCATGCGGTGAGCTAAATAGTGCTGGCTAAATTGCCTTGAAAGTGAGGGATCGCAACACAGTCCATTTAGACTGAAGCGAGACATGCCAAGGAAAAGTACTATTTTGTGGGTGGCACTGGGAGCAGAATTCCTACACTCTCATTTTTGGCAATACATTTCTGGATTATTATCGTTTTATCCCTGATGGAGACGTCTTCCTCTGAGGTATGTCTGATATTTCTTTGTTGTTTGAGCAAGGAGTAATTAGTAAGCTTACTAACAAATCATTGGTTAGAGTATGTATTTAGAATGAAGCGAGACATGACCAGGGAAAGTACTATTTTGTGGGTTGCACTACGAGAGCTAGAGGAATTCCTACACGCACATTTTTGGCAATACATTTCTGGATTATTATCATTTTATCCGCTATGGAGATGTCTTCGTCTGAGGTATGTTTGATATTTCTTTGTTGTTTGAGCAGGGAGTAATTAGTAAGCTTACTAACAAATCACTGGTTAGAGTATGGATGTAGTGATGAGTGTGTGCAATTTGTATATAAATCCATTCAAGACTAGTCCCCAAATACTTGGGCTAGGAGCCTAGGGTCTAGACGGAAAATGCATCCTGTACAAACGTGAAACAGTCTGTCTCTTGAATGGGTTGAAGCTAGGCATTTTTCATTTCCTTTCATCTCTGTAGCTACAATATGCACATAATCAATGTCAAATAGTTATGATACTCATTATGACACAAATATTTCATACTGGCTATTATTTTTATATCGATTTCTTCTCATCAAATTGTTCTCTGGTGGGCTTGGCCTTGCTTAGCCATGGATTCATAACATGTTTGTAAAAGTAATGACAAATTTGCAATCTTAAGATGATGCCTAGCTATGGTGCGAAGGAATAAACTTAAAGGGATCTAGTGACTTTGTTGACATACATGTGCAAAAATGGGCAAATAGTTGGTAAAATATGTATTTCTGTGATCTGATATGTCCACTGAGTGATGTGTCAAAATTCCATGTTAAAATGAATGTTATGAATATGACCGGGTAATAAGTGAAAAATGCAAATTGATATTTGCTAAGTCTTTGCACTGACTTTGTACAGTTATAATTATCCAGTAGATAATTATAAACCTGAACAACTTTAATCATCTTTATAAGGGAAGATACATTTGGGAAACTGAAAGCTGTGCCATGCTTCTATTGGTAATACTAAATACAATGAGGTATGTGAGAACTGCTGGAGTTCCAAGAAAGTTTGAGGATTTTGACAATGTTACTAGATCCCTTTAAGAGAGCTCAGTAAATTGATGTGAAGGAAGGATCACAGCACAGTTGATAGACACATGACCAGTGAAAGTACTTTTGTGTGGGTGATACTGATATTAGCGGAATTCCTGCACATTTTGGCAATATCTTGGGATAGACATGACTTTAATATTGTTTTACATACTGTGATGTTTATGTTGTAATGTAGGTAATGTGAGCTCAGTCTGTGTGTTTGTCACTTTTGATTCAATCTTTATATGTGACCTTACACCACAAAACGACCAATAAGTCGGGAAAACTGATTGTGCTGCTTTTCATAAAACATTAAAATAGAAGTCATTACCTTTAAAATGGTATCATTTGTCATATTTGGACTAAGCAAACCCTCTCAAAATTAATACCAAAGATTTGGAATATGGCTTAAGCATTTTTTTAATAAGGGAGAAACAGGCCATTTAAAAGATCAGATTCCATTAAAGCGCTGTAATAAGATCACATTTATTAGATGAAAAAATAATATTTAAACATGATTTCCGACGCTCAAAATGTTACAGAAGCTAGATTAAAATATGCTTATTCAGGAAATACCAAAATCCTAAATCTCATATTTTGAACAAAATTTGACTATTTTAGCTAATAAAAGAGAAACTACCACAGCGACATAACGATCGTTTTGTGGTGTAAGGTCACATATTTTTAATACATTGCGTAGCCTATATCGCGATATTCAGAGTGGTGCCATATGATTATAATTTGTATGAAATATGAAATATAGTTGACCATTAATAAAGATAAATATAAAATACAATGAAGATAAATTAAATTGGGAACGATAGTCAAGTTTTGACTGATTGCCATTAAACAATAATAACAATAATCCTGTACATGTATATGGGAACAGGTTAAGAAACTACAATCTTTTTGATGCAGTATTTCATTCTGAATTTTAAAAACATATTTTCTTGATTTGTTGGTGTTCATGTTTACCCCTTTTTAACATTGTGAGAACATTCTAATTTTTTATACAAGATAAAACGTAATTTCACCTTAATATGAGACATACTCAGGCTTGTACACACATCATATTTTATTTTGTTCAGAAGTTTGTGCCAGTGTAATATATTCACTGTTATTGTTTGTTTAGGCCCAACAAATCTTTCAAAGGGAATTTCTGGTTCAGTAAGGGTCAGTCACTCATAACTAATGATTGATCAGGCAGCTCTTGTTTAATTTTAATTTTTTATTCATGCATGCCCCAAGTTCTAGTGTATGACTAATTTCATGCTACAAGAAAAAAAGAAAAAAAGAAAATTACTTTAATATGTGAAATACTTTAATATTTTATACACTTGCACACATGATATTTTTGTTTGCTCAGAAGTTTGTGCCAGAGTAATATATTCACTGTTATTGTTTGCAGTTTGTATTCAGAGTATCCACTAGAAAATCTTTTAGAGGGAATTCCTGGTTCAGTAAATATTAGTCACCACATCTAATGATGGATTGGGCAGTTATTATTATTGTTGTGTTTATTAATACCCCTAGTTCCAGTGTATCACTTATTTCATGCTACAAGTGCAAGATAAACAAATGTAATTTCTATTAAATATGTGACATTTCACTCAAAGGCATAACATATTTGTTTGTTCAGAAGTTCCGTCCAGTATCTACTTTAAAAAATATTTTAGAGGGAATTTCTGGTTGAACAGTAAATATTAGTCAGTCATAACTAATGATTGATTGCACTGGGAGTTTACCCCAAACAAAGACCTTTAAATGAAATATGTAGCAATCACAAACTATTGAAGAGAATGAGTCAGCTTTGTTGATATGCAGTCAAATTCTTCTCCTTCAGTTATGGGGCTAAAGGTTGACAAAAACACTCAAAGATTTGTTTTATTGTGGTGTTAACACAAAACACTTATTAGAGTTGATGACTATTTTTTGTTTAATTTGGCACAAAAATTCTTCTTTTATAACAGTGCAAAAGTTTACAGTTGAATCAATATTTGTAAACTTCTTCTTTAAACATGTATGTAAATTTCCAGGAACTTTTTATTGGGCGTGTTCCTGAATACCAAGTACCAACACAAAGTTTGATGTTCAATGAGTAATTGATGAGTATGACTCTGTGCCATTAAAGTCATATTTTATTTGACAAAAACTTCCCATTTAATTGCAGAACTGTATAAACTTTACAAAAAATATTGTTTGAGGACAATAGAAAGTGTATCTAGATGACCTAGACTATATGACTAGTCTCCTTCTGCAGACCCATATATATAGTATGATGATGAGTTTTCAAATTATAATTTTTTTCTGCAAACTTTTTTTCTCATAATTACTGTTTGTAGAAATCAACAAAATTATTAAACTTTTATCTTTCATTTATTAGATCATTTTTGGGGTGTTAGCTCTCTATAAACTGCTGTTAACCTTCAAGCACTGTATGTTAATTGCAAATTTTGTTCTATTTTGATATCCAGGTTTCCCTGAAATGGCCCTTGTATTGTATGTTCATCACCATTATTGTCATTTGGCATACGATCACAGTTGGACTTCTCTCTCTCTGCATTGATTGTCTGCTTACTACATAGATAGGAATATGGAGAAATATATGCCCTTTTCTAAGCGACATTAGATTATAAATTTGAACCGTTTTAGAGGTGGTGTGAAAGATCCAGTGCGAGGGAGATCTTGGGTACTCATACAGACATTACCATACTGTTGTGTGTAGCAGGATGTACATAGACAATGCATGAGTGGCAGGTATCAGATATTTGCCTTGACATTCATTTCATTGTCTACGTATTCCGTGCTAGTACAAGGATGTGGTCTTGAGGTGGGTTGGATTTCTCTAGAGAAATAGTTTTCCATGTATTTCATGTACACCATGCCTCATTGAATTTGACCGTGGCCTTTGCATTTCATGTTGTATACATGCAATTACAGTTTCCAATCCATTCCATGTTCCCAGAAAACTCATTAAAATGTTTGCCATATTTAATGTAGGCATATATGTCAGTGTATGTACTGCCTTTGTATTGTATGTTCTTCACCATTATTGTCATTTATCATACAATCACAGAGTGACATCCTTTATCTGTATTGATTGTCTGATTGAATACTACAATATATATTGGGGAATGGAGATACCGTATTTGCTGGTGTATTAACCGCACCTTTTTCCATACAGAAGAACTTGCAAAAAGGGGGTGCGGTTAATACACGAGCGCGGTTTATAGCGTATTAACCGCACTTTTTTCATACAGAAAAACTTGCAAAAAGGGGGGTGCGGTTAATACACAGGTGCGGTTTATACACTGGCAAATACGGTATATACTTTCCAGTTCAATGTTCAAAATTTGGACCGCACTGGAAACGGTGCGAAAACATTTAGTAGGCATTTGGCTCATCTTTGATGGTATGGTAATCAATTTATCTATTATATCTATTTTTAGTATTAGGTAGGCACAGTACTACTATCCATAAAAAAAAGAAAAGAATTCCTATTGTTGGGTATGCTAGATTACCTGCATCACATTTTCCCAGCCACATTCACAAAATGTACAAATTCCACTTCCTAAGGAGCATTGTTTATACATCTGTGTTTATGCAAGTGCACACATCTGCTATGACTTGCTAATCAAACTGGATGCATGTATTGTATCTATAGCCTAATCCAGAGTTGGAAAGTGTCAGAAAGGGCCCTCTATAGTTGTGTACTCAGATAGCAAAATAATGGTGACCTTTTATCATCTGCTCATGTCAACATTGATTACATACATGCATCAAGGCACCTGTTTCCCTCTAGGATTTAATATGCACTTTTGTTTTCTTAGAAGTCTCATGAACAATGGATGGTAGGCTAGCATAATGAAAAGAAACATCCCAGACAACGTTTCCAGGTAAATCAAGCCCCAAAAGCTGGATGTTGTCATGAATGTATTTATAAGAATGTTTATGAATAAAGGAATGACTGATGCCGCTTCCAGACCAAAGTTAATGGATGTGACATCAGGTGAATACAGAGAGATTGTTTGCACGTATTAAAGGGATCTAGTAACTTTGTTGACATGTGCAACAAGTGATGAAGGGTTGATGCAATGTATATTGTTGTTATCGCATATGTCCACAGGGTATTGTGTGAACATTTCAAGTCAAATGGACATTGCATGGCCAAGTAATGAGCGAAAATGCAAAGTGATATTCACTGACTCACTGCACTCACTTTGTACACGGTAAGAAAAACTCTGGGGCAGTTTTTCTTATCTGAATACTTCAATCGTACATATCTTTGTAACGAAAGGGAAATTTGAAAAACCAAAACCGGTCCCATGATTTTATTGTTAATACGAATACAACAAGGTATGATGGAACCGCTAGAATAAAAATTTTATTTTGAGGATTTGGACAATGTTACTAAGTCCCTTTAACTTGTTTGGGTCTGATTGATTTTGCTATAACCAATTAAACCTCCTTGCTATAACAGATGTATTCTCCAAAGACCATGCCCAAGTATTTTTGGGACCAGTCCTGATTCCTGAAGGGGTTAATTGGTTAAACACAAGTACAACAGCATACCCCATTCGTATGAACCTCACATTTCATTTGCAGGTCTTGGTCATTTGTTAGGCTGGATTGGCATTGATATTGACTGATTTCATGATACCAATGAAATGTAGTTGGCCATAAAAGTATTTTCGGATTCGAAATTCAGATGCACTCTCCCATCTTGCGAATGCCTTGTGCATGGTGCAACATTTTCTAATCTTTATTAGCTACTCCTTTTAAAGGGGTATAAAAATGCTCTGCATAATTTGCATACCCTATTCAGAAGGTCCTACAGATCCTTGCTTCTTTCTATTTCTTGCATCTGCAGCCCGTTTAATAAAACACTTGCAATTGTTGTAAGTGTCCAATTATTGTAAAGTTCTATTTAGTCAACAGCCAATCAGCATGGAGTATTACAGCTGTTGCTATGGTAGTTACAATAATTAGACACTTACAACAATTGCAACAGTTTTATGACATGGGCTACTGGAGTTTATTTCAGTTGCTGCTGGGCAATTCCACGCCAAAGTGGACATTTGACCAAAAATTTTACAAGCATTTTTATGATACAAATTTGGTATCAAATCAAAGCTTAAATTCTATATTTTTGGAATTCAATGAGAAAATTTTAGTTTTACATAATTGTAGTTGTTTTTTTTATAATAACTTTATAACCATAATTGAACCCCACAAATTTGACATTTTGGTGAAAAAGTGTTTTGATCCTGTGTTTGTTTAATATTTCCCCAGTTAAGCCTAAAAACCATTATTCTGACTCCTGAGATATGACCATTTCATAAAATAGTAAATTTGTATGATTTATTTGATTTGTTATGCTTCAATGACTTCTTATGTTCAGCCTATGAAAATGTCCTTCCGTTACCGAAAAATCAATATTTTTAATTTTGTGGCTCACATAATTGTTAGAGAGCAGACCGATCTTCAGTGCAAAGCAAGTTCAAGTAGGCCTTCCCATTGCTAACAATTGTATTACTCATTGTTTCTTCGTTAATTAATAAATAACAAAAGAAAATGTCCTTCCGTTTAATACCATACACATGGTAACAGATGGACAAGGTACCTCATATTACATATTATGACAAAATTTATGTTCAAAAATTGGTCTCTCATATATGAAAACCCAAAATAATGAGACAATACCTGCAATGGCCAGCTATCAGTGGCGTAGCGTGGTCAGACTAGTAATTGTCTGTGTTTCAACCAATCAGATTTGTGCATTTAGAACATTTGATCTGGCTCACAATTGATTTTATCTCTTTCTGCAACAGGGCCCTTGTACCATGATGCCATTTGTCTGGATTTCTATTATATGGGGATTAGTAGGTCTATTTAACTGGTGAGCCAGGGTGTGAATAGGCTCTGATCATGACTTTGAATAGGTCTTTTTTTTATATACAATACACCCCTATAGAATTCTTGGACATGGGTGTAGGTCTAAAATAATTAAATTTTACATGAAATTTGCAAACTAAAAACAAGGCTGTAGAAAAAGCAAGAAATAATATATCTCCAATTCTTTCATATGTTGTAGAAATTATATCAAGCCAAGATTTAAGCAAAATAAATTCTCAAAATTATTTGATCCACGAGGTAAAACGCAAGGTCAAAATATAAGGTCAAAGGTTATCGTATCCAAACTCGCTCATGCATGCACAAATGGCATAAATGGATTGCACATAACATCCCCAGTCCAATGACACCTTTACAAAATAAATTGACCCAACGGTTAATGGACAATGGCCATTTGAAAAATGGTGCCCACGCCCATTTCTTACAAAGCTCCCCCATAAGAATCGACCATAGCGCCAAAACCATTGGGCGGATTGGGCTAAAACTTAAATATTTGCGCTTTTAAAGGTTGAAATATCATACATACCAAATATTAGCAAATTTGAAGGGGGCTGCGATGAAAATTTTCTATATTTTTAAAGGTGATTTGACATGGAATGACCCTACTGTGTCATATCATACATTATAGTCCATTATGTCCTTCCGTTACCGAACATTGGTCCGCTTTGTGTGAAATAACTCAAATATCTGCGGACAAATTTTAATCAAAGAACAAGTAAATTCTTCTTAACCCTTCAGAGAATAAAATGTGTGCCCTTAAAATATTTTGTATTATTTAAAGGGATAGTTGAGTTTTGGTAGAGAGGGCGCTAGACTACTTAATTGGTTTGTGAGGTAATGAAAAACTGAGTGTAAAATTTGAAAGAGCATAATATTTAAACAATAAAATCATCTTTGTTTGATCAAAATTGGTTCAGAAACGGCTGAAATATCCATAAATGTAACAATTTGTAATAAACCCGGGGCCCCGGGTTTATTAGAGAATTTTGAACCAGCCGTTAAAAATTTAAAAAAATGCTTCCTCTTTTCAAAAAAGTTACAAAATAGGTATTTAAATAGTTGTTGGTTATTTCTCTATCTAATCACTATTTTAACAAAGCATCACATGCACAATATTTTATTCAAAATGGTTGAAACCGATGAGTGTTTAGAGAGCGCCCTCTTACGTTTTAACGGCTCTTTTTGAATGATAACATGATCTTTACTACGTCATTTGTAATTTTGTTTTCCTTTCTAGTTATAACTATTAGTTTGTAATGTAATGATGCAGGTTTTGGTTACTAAAATTCAGTTTCACTAAAACTGTACTCTCCTTACCAGAACTCAACTATCCCTTTAATATCACAGAGTTTTAGTTAAAACTGATTTGATAACAAAACCTTGTCCATTTTGGTGTCCTTCCGTTACCGACCTCATTTGTATGCATATTCAATAATGTGCGGAGAAAAAAAAAAAAAAAAATTATGGGACCGTAAAACTGTATGTTTTGGAAGTATTGTTATCAAAATAGACTGTTCTAACAACACAAGTATTTAAAAATGTCTTTCTTAAAGTTGACAATTTGTGTCTGAGTGTCCTTCCGTTACCATAGATTGACCATGAATAAGAGCCATTGGAGCATGAAATATAGTAAGAAAAAATAGAAATGTAAATGCTTGTGATGTCCATATGCTATCTATGATACAAACTCATTTTAGACCACAAAAGAGATGTTTCCTTCTCATAAATGGTCTTTAAATTTCAAAATTAATTTTATTGTACAATTCCAATAGACTTTTCAGAGGTCCTTCCGTTACCGTCCTTCCGTTACCGAACACTGGAGTAATTAATTTATCATAATTAATATACTAATGTAGATATTTGTCTTAAAAGGTGGTGTTATACTCTGTGAACATAAGGAAATTGACTAGTAGCCAACTTAACATGATAAACCTCGTAACTTCACAGAGATTGGGTCATAACTAAAAAACTTGAAAATCCATGTCCATTTTGGCGTCCTTCCGTTACCGGCCTCATTAGTGTCCATATCTAATTTACATAATGCGGTCAAAATTTTAGAAATAGTGGAAATCAAAGGTGTCCCAACAAGGATCAAAGACATGCCATTTAGAATAAAAAACCAAAAGCAGGATCCTGGAATTATTTGATTGAAGTTCCAAAATTGTGTCTGAATGTCCTTCCGTTACCGTGGAATTGCCCTGCTGTATATTTCCTCCTTTGGATGTCCTCGCTGTATAAAGTGCAGCACCAAAGTGACAAATTAGCACAACTACTGGAAGTTATAAGGAAGTTTCTTATAATTTATGTTGGTAAATCCTTTAAAACTGTAAACATAAAATGTGTACATGTACATAGGGACTAGGTGTTTCCGCTGCATCAAAGCAGTGTAAGTACCTAGATATTCTATTTATGGGGGCTACATTTTCAAGCCTGGGTGAGGGGAGGGGGGGGGGGGGTCTTATTGGCTTATGGGTATTCTTTTTTTTTTGGGGGGGGGGTAGATTCAGCTATTGTAGATTTGTTACTCTTCACAAGTCATGAAGGTTTTGGTCTCTTGAAATCAGGCTAATTTGTACAGTGGACTATGACTTTATAATCCAAATCCTAATCGGTCTCATGGTCAGTAGAGTGATAAATGTGTAGTCGTATTCGGTATGTATTCCACATTGTATGTTCAGGACAATATAACATTTAATACTTGTATACTTACAAAATGTATGTAGCTAGCATTTTTTAACTGTGAAGTTTAATGCATCAAGCTGTTTACAGGAAGAGAAACAACTATGAAGGTGTTGGGTGGGTGTGTGTGTGGGGGGGGGGGGGGGGTAGTAGCAGGGGAAGGGGACATGTTATTTGTCATGTGTAACGTTTGATTTGATATTATTTATTTCAAAAAGTATGATTGATCATTATATTTTGAACAAAGTGCAAATATTCACATTTTAATTATGCCGCAATAAATAAAACAACCCCATATATGCATACTGACTGTATATTTTTATTTGATTTTTCTCAACCATTATATAGCAAGAATACAAATCAATTCAAAATAATAAATGCATACCAATTAAACATAATAGTTAGTACCTTAAAGAAGCAGAAGCAGTAGCAGTATCTGCTTTAAAATGGTAATGCTGGTCAATATTATGCAGTTCTAGCAATATGTTATTGAGCTCTACAAATAGTTAATTAGGGGGAATGATGAATACCTAGAGATATGTGTTTGTGGATATTATTTGGGTCAGACTACAACGTGTACCTCTATTGGGCTCAGCTGTTAGCTTGATGCAACCAATCAATGGCTCTAATTAATGTGGCCCACTCCAGTCCAGAGTTTTGTTGATTTGTTTCTATTTATAGTTACTGGTTTGTCACCAATCATCATTCAGACTTTCTAGACTTGGAGAATCAAACCTTGAATTTTGAATTCAGGGCATGAGTATAGAAATGGTGAGCCTTATAAATGCAGGAATTTCTTATCATTGGAGTTGGGAGAAGGGGCAGGGGAGGGGGAGGGGGAGGGGGAGGGGAGGGGGAGGGGGAGGGGAGGGGGAGGGGAGGGGAGGGGGCAGTCTGGGCAGGGGAATGGGTGTGGTGTGAAGGAGATGACAGTAGACCATCCCACTGAAAAATTAAAGGGACTAGGTAACATTGTCCAAATCATCAAAATAAATTTTTCATTCTAGCGGTTCCCTCATACCTTGTTGTATTCGTATTAACAATAAAATCATGGGACAGGTTTCGGTTTTTCAAATTTCCCTTTCGTTACAAACATATGTACGATCAAAGTATTCAGATAAGAAAAACTCCGGGCGAGTTTTTCTTCTGTTTTCTTCCGTGCACAAAGTGAGTGCAGTGAGTTATTGAATATCACTTTGCATTTTCGCTCATTACTTGGCCATGCAATGTCCATTTGACTTGAAATTTTCACACAATACCCTGTGGACATATGAGATAACAATAATATACATTGCATCAACCATTCATCACTTTTTGCACATGTCAACAAAGTTACTAGATCCCTTTAAGACAATGGCTACAAATATATCTATGAACACTTGTCCACTTGCCCTGGGCCAGTAAAAGATCAATTCAAGCAATGTTTTTAAATGTTTTTAAATATTGTATTAAATTGAGATGCATTTTAAAAAATTCCCCATCGAAAGATTGTCTTGTTTTCCTTTTTCATTAATCCTAAACATTCATGTATCATTATCAGGATGTTTATACAAATTGAAATCCTGCTTTTCCTTACAAACAAACAAACAAGCAAACAAGGCGCACAGAAGTTGTCTTTCCGTCTGGTTTTCCCATTAACCTAACCATGTGTACAGTGTACCAGCTTGTATAACCGGATATATAATGAAGGAAATCATTATTTTCTTTAAAAACCTAAGAAAGTTGTTAACAAATCAGTCTGGGCAGGGGAATGGGTGTGGTGTGAAGGAGATGACAGTAGACCATCCCACTGAAAAATTAAAGGGACTAGGTAACATTGTCCAAATCATCAAAATAAATTTTTCATTCTAGCGGTTCCCTCATACCTTGTTGTATTCGTATTAACAATAAAATCATGGGACAGGTTTCGGTTTTTCAAATTTCCCTTTCGTTACAAACATATGTACGATCAAAGTATTCAGATAAGAAAAACTCCGGGCGAGTTTTTCTTCTGTTTTCTTCCGTGCACAAAGTGAGTGCAGTGAGTTATTGAATATCACTTTGCATTTTCGCTCATTACTTGGCCATGCAATGTCCATTTGACTTGAAATTTTCACACAATACCCTGTGGACATATGAGATAACAATAATATACATTGCATCAACCATTCATCACTTTTTGCACATGTCAACAAAGTTACTAGATCCCTTTAAGACAATGGCTACAAATATATCTATGAACACTTGTCCACTTGCCCTGGGCCAGTAAAAGATCAATTCAAGCAATGTTTTTAAATATTTTTTTTTTAAATTAGCTATGTGGTTGATAAGAGAGAACTTTGATTACTAACAAAGAATTTTGCTATAAAATCTAGCAAAATTGTATGCATCTTCCTATGTCACAATACTTTTACAATCATATATCTATTGTATTAAATTGAGATGCATTTTAAAAAATTCCCCATCGAAAGATTGTCTTGTTTTCCTTTTTCATTAATCCTAAACATTCATGTATCATTATCAGGATGTTTATACAAATTGAAATCCTGCTTTTCCTTACAAACAAACAAACAAGCAAACAAGGCGCACAGAAGTTGTCTTTCCGTCTGGTTTTCCCATTAACCTAACCATGTGTACAGTGTACCAGCTTGTATAACCGGATATATAATGAAGGAAATCATTATTTTCTTTAAAAACCTAAGAAAGTTGTTAACAAATCAGAATTCTCCCTATAGAGTAGTAATGGCCCCAGCAGAAGAACACTACTTGTTGAGAGCTTGCATTTTGAAAGGGCAGGTTTAAAAATAGATCTAAAGGCTCTGAGAAATGGGCAAGAAATTGAGAAAGAGCTCGTATTGCATTTTACATCACACTTCTGCGATCATTTCAGCATATTATGATTTTATGATTGCTCTTTATGCTCTCAAAACTATTTTGTAAAATGGGTTGCAGGAAATAATTCCATTGTGTGATGATGTATGCCATCAGTGCAATGTAAAATGGGTGAGAATTTTAAAGAAAGCACCTATATAGTGGGTCACACTTCTGTGATCATTCCATCATATCATTTCTTGATTTCTCTTTATAATGCTCTCTGAACTTGCAGGAAATAATTTAAATAATGGTATGATAATGTTTGCAATTATTGCAAGGTGAGGGGAGGGGAGGGGGCAGTCTGGGCAGGGGAATGGGTGTGGTGTGAAGGAGATGACAGTAGACCATCCCACTGAAAAATTAAAGGGACTAGGTAACATTGTCCAAATCATCAAAATAAATTTTTCATTCTAGCGGTTCCCTCATACCTTGTTGTATTCGTATTAACAATAAAATCATGGGACAGGTTTCGGTTTTTCAAATTTCCCTTTCGTTACAAACATATGTACGATCAAAGTATTCAGATAAGAAAAACTCCGGGCGAGTTTTTCTTCTGTTTTCTTCCGTGCACAAAGTGAGTGCAGTGAGTTATTGAATATCACTTTGCATTTTCGCTCATTACTTGGCCATGCAATGTCCATTTGACTTGAAATTTTCACACAATACCCTGTGGACATATGAGATAACAATAATATACATTGCATCAACCATTCATCACTTTTTGCACATGTCAACAAAGTTACTAGATCCCTTTAAGACAATGGCTACAAATATATCTATGAACACTTGTCCACTTGCCCTGGGCCAGTAAAAGATCAATTCAAGCAATGTTTTTAAATGTTTTTAAATATTGTATTAAATTGAGATGCATTTTAAAAAATTCCCCATCGAAAGATTGTCTTGTTTTCCTTTTTCATTAATCCTAAACATTCATGTATCATTATCAGGATGTTTATACAAATTGAAATCCTGCTTTTCCTTACAAACAAACAAACAAGCAAACAAGGCGCACAGAAGTTGTCTTTCCGTCTGGTTTTCCCATTAACCTAACCATGTGTACAGTGTACCAGCTTGTATAACCGGATATATAATGAAGGAAATCATTATTTTCTTTAAAAACCTAAGAAAGTTGTTAACAAATCAGTCTGGGCAGGGGAATGGGTGTGGTGTGAAGGAGATGACAGTAGACCATCCCACTGAAAAATTAAAGGGACTAGGTAACATTGTCCAAATCATCAAAATAAATTTTTCATTCTAGCGGTTCCCTCATACCTTGTTGTATTCGTATTAACAATAAAATCATGGGACAGGTTTCGGTTTTTCAAATTTCCCTTTCGTTACAAACATATGTACGATCAAAGTATTCAGATAAGAAAAACTCCGGGCGAGTTTTTCTTCTGTTTTCTTCCGTGCACAAAGTGAGTGCAGTGAGTTATTGAATATCACTTTGCATTTTCGCTCATTACTTGGCCATGCAATGTCCATTTGACTTGAAATTTTCACACAATACCCTGTGGACATATGAGATAACAATAATATACATTGCATCAACCATTCATCACTTTTTGCACATGTCAACAAAGTTACTAGATCCCTTTAAGACAATGGCTACAAATATATCTATGAACACTTGTCCACTTGCCCTGGGCCAGTAAAAGATCAATTCAAGCAATGTTTTTAAATATTTTTTTTTTAAATTAGCTATGTGGTTGATAAGAGAGAACTTTGATTACTAACAAAGAATTTTGCTATAAAATCTAGCAAAATTGTATGCATCTTCCTATGTCACAATACTTTTACAATCATATATCTATTGTATTAAATTGAGATGCATTTTAAAAAATTCCCCATCGAAAGATTGTCTTGTTTTCCTTTTTCATTAATCCTAAACATTCATGTATCATTATCAGGATGTTTATACAAATTGAAATCCTGCTTTTCCTTACAAACAAACAAACAAGCAAACAAGGCGCACAGAAGTTGTCTTTCCGTCTGGTTTTCCCATTAACCTAACCATGTGTACAGTGTACCAGCTTGTATAACCGGATATATAATGAAGGAAATCATTATTTTCTTTAAAAACCTAAGAAAGTTGTTAACAAATCAGAATTCTCCCTATAGAGTAGTAATGGCCCCAGCAGAAGAACACTACTTGTTGAGAGCTTGCATTTTGAAAGGGCAGGTTTAAAAATAGATCTAAAGGCTCTGAGAAATGGGCAAGAAATTGAGAAAGAGCTCGTATTGCATTTTACATCACACTTCTGCGATCATTTCAGCATATTATGATTTTATGATTGCTCTTTATGCTCTCAAAACTATTTTGTAAAATGGGTTGCAGGAAATAATTCCATTGTGTGATGATGTATGCCATCAGTGCAATGTAAAATGGGTGAGAATTTTAAAGAAAGCACCTATATAGTGGGTCACACTTCTGTGATCATTCCATCATATCATTTCTTGATTTCTCTTTATAATGCTCTCTGAACTTGCAGGAAATAATTTAAATAATGGTATGATAATGTTTGCAATTATTGCAAGGTGAGGGGAGGGGAGGGGGCAGTCTGGGCAGGGGAATGGGTGTGGTGTGAAGGAGATGACAGTAGACCATCCCACTGAAAAATTAAAGGGACTAGGTAACATTGTCCAAATCATCAAAATAAATTTTTCATTCTAGCGGTTCCCTCATACCTTGTTGTATTCGTATTAACAATAAAATCATGGGACAGGTTTCGGTTTTTCAAATTTCCCTTTCGTTACAAACATATGTACGATCAAAGTATTCAGATAAGAAAAACTCCGGGCGAGTTTTTCTTCTGTTTTCTTCCGTGCACAAAGTGAGTGCAGTGAGTTATTGAATATCACTTTGCATTTTCGCTCATTACTTGGCCATGCAATGTCCATTTGACTTGAAATTTTCACACAATACCCTGTGGACATATGAGATAACAATAATATACATTGCATCAACCATTCATCACTTTTTGCACATGTCAACAAAGTTACTAGATCCCTTTAAGACAATGGCTACAAATATATCTATGAACACTTGTCCACTTGCCCTGGGCCAGTAAAAGATCAATTCAAGCAATGTTTTTAAATGTTTTTAAATATTGTATTAAATTGAGATGCATTTTAAAAAATTCCCCATCGAAAGATTGTCTTGTTTTCCTTTTTCATTAATCCTAAACATTCATGTATCATTATCAGGATGTTTATACAAATTGAAATCCTGCTTTTCCTTACAAACAAACAAACAAGCAAACAAGGCGCACAGAAGTTGTCTTTCCGTCTGGTTTTCCCATTAACCTAACCATGTGTACAGTGTACCAGCTTGTATAACCGGATATATAATGAAGGAAATCATTATTTTCTTTAAAAACCTAAGAAAGTTGTTAACAAATCAGTCTGGGCAGGGGAATGGGTGTGGTGTGAAGGAGATGACAGTAGACCATCCCACTGAAAAATTAAAGGGACTAGGTAACATTGTCCAAATCATCAAAATAAATTTTTCATTCTAGCGGTTCCCTCATACCTTGTTGTATTCGTATTAACAATAAAATCATGGGACAGGTTTCGGTTTTTCAAATTTCCCTTTCGTTACAAACATATGTACGATCAAAGTATTCAGATAAGAAAAACTCCGGGCGAGTTTTTCTTCTGTTTTCTTCCGTGCACAAAGTGAGTGCAGTGAGTTATTGAATATCACTTTGCATTTTCGCTCATTACTTGGCCATGCAATGTCCATTTGACTTGAAATTTTCACACAATACCCTGTGGACATATGAGATAACAATAATATACATTGCATCAACCATTCATCACTTTTTGCACATGTCAACAAAGTTACTAGATCCCTTTAAGACAATGGCTACAAATATATCTATGAACACTTGTCCACTTGCCCTGGGCCAGTAAAAGATCAATTCAAGCAATGTTTTTAAATATTTTTTTTTTAAATTAGCTATGTGGTTGATAAGAGAGAACTTTGATTACTAACAAAGAATTTTGCTATAAAATCTAGCAAAATTGTATGCATCTTCCTATGTCACAATACTTTTACAATCATATATCTATTGTATTAAATTGAGATGCATTTTAAAAAATTCCCCATCGAAAGATTGTCTTGTTTTCCTTTTTCATTAATCCTAAACATTCATGTATCATTATCAGGATGTTTATACAAATTGAAATCCTGCTTTTCCTTACAAACAAACAAACAAGCAAACAAGGCGCACAGAAGTTGTCTTTCCGTCTGGTTTTCCCATTAACCTAACCATGTGTACAGTGTACCAGCTTGTATAACCGGATATATAATGAAGGAAATCATTATTTTCTTTAAAAACCTAAGAAAGTTGTTAACAAATCAGAATTCTCCCTATAGAGTAGTAATGGCCCCAGCAGAAGAACACTACTTGTTGAGAGCTTGCATTTTGAAAGGGCAGGTTTAAAAATAGATCTAAAGGCTCTGAGAAATGGGCAAGAAATTGAGAAAGAGCTCGTATTGCATTTTACATCACACTTCTGCGATCATTTCAGCATATTATGATTTTATGATTGCTCTTTATGCTCTCAAAACTATTTTGTAAAATGGGTTGCAGGAAATAATTCCATTGTGTGATGATGTATGCCATCAGTGCAATGTAAAATGGGTGAGAATTTTAAAGAAAGCACCTATATAGTGGGTCACACTTCTGTGATCATTCCATCATATCATTTCTTGATTTCTCTTTATAATGCTCTCTGAACTTGCAGGAAATAATTTAAATAATGGTATGATAATGTTTGCAATTATTGCAAGGTAAAATGTGTGACAATAAATGTGTCACTATGCTTTGATCATTTCAACATATGATTGCATGGTTTTGTTTACTCGATCAACTCTCAAAACTGTTTTAATTTAAAATTGATGTATCAAAAGAAATGTTAGCGCTGAGTTGATATGTCTGTTATATGTTTTAATACTTTACCATGTGGTGTTTACAATATTCAATCAGTTTATTCATTGCAACGTATGTAGTATGCAGGTCACAGTGATTTAACATTCTGGTAGTACATGTGGTAGTACAATCTATCATATATAGTAGCAGGTGTCACACAGGGGCCAGTTATCTAGATAATTTGTTTACGATTTGTATACAAATTATCTAGATATTTCAATTATCTACAGTAGATAATTAGCCCCTGTGTGACTCCGGCTACTGTTTAGTCATAAAAGGCAGCGCTAGAAATTATTTTTGGCCTAGTCGGGCAAGTAAAATAGAGGCTTTGCACATTTTAGTGGCCCTAAACATGAATTTTGTGACTTCAACCCCCCAAAAACATTTACAAATGAAATGAGTTATATTTGGTTTAATACCTATTCAGAATTTCAGGAGATAAACATAGCATTAATGACATCTTGGATCTTGGTGACCCCAGGTGGGCCAGTGGCCATTTCAGTCACTGAATTAGGAAAGGATTTGTGTTTGTGATTTGCTATTTTGTATTAGTTTGGATCTTTGAATTTCTCTGCATAATCTTATATTTATCCCTTGTATAAATTTGAATTGTAATAAGTCCAACATAATTTCTAAAATTGTATTCATAATGCAAAATTTCATTTGCCTAAATGGGTAACATTGTACAATAATTTGTCAAGTTTTTAAAATTATTTTAAGCCACACAAATCTGAACCTTTGAGGCCACAACAAAAATGGGATAATTTCTGATATTACTTGCCCGACTGAAAAGGCTACCTAGCTCTGGCTAATGACTGACAGGTTTGAATAATATTTCTAAAGATTAAATGATATTTATCATATGGAGCATCCTTCATATTTCTTGTCAAATGAGGGCGCCATTTCATTTTCATGAGTTTAATAGTGTGCAGAAAGATTAGATGGCCTTGCATACAATGTAAGGTTTACTGAGAGTGCAAATGTTTACTGTCCAAAGGTTAGGCAGCTACATGTACACTGGTGAACACAGTATTGTAATTTGGCAGAAATGTAAAAGGAAATTGGTAAATAATTTGTCAGTACTAAAATTAAAATTGTGAAGATTTTTTGTCTGTAACAACAAGATCAGAAAAAGAGAATGAAAACAGTTGTTGAGGTATATGGTCATAAGTATGAAAAATGAAATAATTTGATAATCTTCTCTAAAACTTAAAATTTCATTTTCGATTGTTATTCACGTGCATTTTATTTTTTGTATTTTTTCTAATTTAGCAAATTCAACTTTTTTTGCAGTTTTTCTTCAATACTGGTACAATGATACAATGGTACAATGGTACAATGTAACACTGGTACAATGTTACAAACTGTACATGATCACAGGGATTACTTGTGCTACTCAGGGAATTTCCCTAAATCACTAAACTTGCACATTTAAATTGAGACTTTTGTATTTATTCTGTGCACTAAATCCCAAGTTTATGTACAATTTTGACCACAAATTTAATTTAAGTTCCAATAAAGCTTTATAAAGTGCATTGTATCAATTTTGTTTCCGAATGAAACAGAGCTTTACAGGAAATGAACATTTATAAAGCATGTGTTTAACTTGTTAAATTCCCACGATATACCTGAAATAAAAAAATAAAAAACATGAAATAAACACATTACTACATAAAATGTGAATACTAAGGAAACCAATTTACCACATGATCATTTAGAGGTCATTTGCAAAAGTACTTCAAGGCATAAAGGAAGTAATTACAGCACCACACAATTGTGGCACATTGTTCAGGAAACGTTGAACGCTAGAATGATGTATGTACATACATAATACATAATACAGATAGGCCTTTTTGAGAAACAGGTATATAAAGAGGCCTGTTTGTTTACTTTTTAATATAAAATAGTATGGAAATAATAATGCCTTTGTGACTAATCCCATGTCTTTCAAATAGTTGTGGTTTACTTGATGTATTATCCTTTCCCCCCTCAATCCCTTATAAAACAATATTTTGTTCATAAAGTTGAATGTACGAGTGAGTGTGTAAAAGTAGAAAGCATCCATTGTTCACAATTCCTGTTCCTCTTTGTGTGGGACAATATGCCCTTTTAAAACGTTTGAATGACCACAGTGTGTACAGAATGAGTAATTGTTTGATTTTTGCACTCCATAGTTTCTTTACGATATATGAAAATTGAAGTATTTTAATTGGTTTGAAGTTGCCAGGATGGTTGAAGTCTGCCTACAAAATTATGTTTTTCTTGTCAGTATGACTCTGTTAATGATGTTTTCAGTATATTTCTGCAGGAAAATAATATGTTAAAGGAGAAATTCAAAGGGAATAGAATCAAGTTATTATGGTTTATTTTATGATAGAATGAGTTATTAAAGCAATTTGTGCAGCTAACAAGTCATGAAAGTGTTCAGTTTCATGTTTTATGAAAATAAAATTTTAGTGAATTGACCCTCCCCTTTACCATGAAATCGGCACAGCAAAGTGGCTCTGTGCGTGACGTAAGAGCCGGGCTTTGCGCTCCCGACAGCTCTAGCTCGAACGGCGATCTACACGCAAATGTTCATAGAGTGGACGCAGTTCTACTCTCTCAAAACGATTGAATATTGCCTGAATAATCAATATCTGACACACAGTTGTCCTCCCATGTCCTGAAACATATCCTAATGTCAATATTCATGTCATTATTGGCATTGAAAAAGTGTCAATCTCCGTAAAATAACTGTTTACAACTCACCATTTTGCCGAATTGTTGTTCATATGTACACGGAGATAGTATGAAAAACAAATCTATTATAGCTGTGTTTCAAAACAAAATAACCTAGTAGAATCATGTTCCGAGCTATAATTGCCTTTGTTATAACTTCTTATTCATTTCAATATGTCAATAACTGGTATAATTACATAGAATAGTGTATTTCTCACCGTTTTGTTTTGGTTTTGTTTCGTTTCGTAAAAGTTTCGTCCATCGAGAAATACATGCAAGCGCACGATCGTATATTACCCGGCCGTATACTATGCATATTGTGTATGTTATTGAACTAAAAGTAGTTCCAGCGTATGCGCTATATTCGAAGCTTTCTACAGTCCACCACACGATCACGATCTCGCTCTAGAATTACATCTGACAGTTCAACATGGATGAAGAATTTCAACAAAACAGCCTGTTAATGGACTTCGAAGTATCCGTGGAGGAGCAAGCTAGCTAGCTAACACGTCGTGCACTCGTTTGTTTTGATGCGCGCGCAGGAAATGTAAATCCGCCAGCGCTATCAGCCGTATAGGTAATGCGGCTGCCAATGTTCAGAGAAATCGCGGATGAATCGTAACAACACAGGAGATCGCGAATCTAATTCACTCGACTTTTCAAAGCTAAACCATGAAACTAGCCATGATAGATCGACTAAAGTAATAACTATTCTTCGTTTTGTTTTAATTTCATTTGATTCATAATGATTATTAACTGTTTGTTTCCATAATGGAAGTGGTAAATTCTCCGTCTGCATGATATGTCAAAGTTAAACTACATGTTGGTAAAAAATCGCCTGCTCCCAAATCTGTGCAGGCCTACTGCACGACACAGTCGTATAGTTTCCCCTTCTTTTTTCACCTTTTTCAACTTTTTTGTCACAAACAATACATTTGTTGGAATATCATGATGAAAATATAAATGAGAAGCAAATTACAAACAATGTAGTATTATAATTTATTCTTGGTAAGGGAAAAATAGCACATAAGTTGAAGCTTGTTTACAAGATACAACCGCGGCAGCCGCCTGGGCTTCAAGCCCGGTTCTTACGTCACAGCTAAAGGCCGTTTCGTGTAGTGATTGAGCGAATTTGTCCCTGGGAATAGGGTGATGTTTTCACCCTAATTTCGCTTTTATGGAAGCGTTATATTGTTTGAATGTCAGTCAAGCTCATTATATGGCTTATAAGCTTTCTGTAGATATGAATATCGTCATATTTAGGGGTTTTCTTTGATTTTCTCCTTTAAATGATTTAGTCTGATAGTGTGTAGAATGACTCAGAGTGGTCTTTATGTGGGTTTGTTATTGAGAGGGTCAATGGTGTTTTCAAAGGGATCTAGTAACTTTGTTGACATGTGCAAAAAGTGATGAATGGTTGATCAAATGTGTATTTTTGTGACCTGATAATATCCATTTAGTATTGGGGGAACGTTTCACGCTATATGGATGTTATATGGCCGAGTAATGAGAAAAAAATGCAAAGTGATATTCCCTGACTCATTGCACTGACTTTGTACATGGTTCTGACTATCCAGTGGATAGTTAAAAATCCAAACACTTCAATTGTAAATATCTTTTTAACCAAAGGGAAATTGGAAAAAACAAAACCTGTTTTATGCTTCTATTTTGTAATAGGGATACAACACGGTATGAGAGAACCACTAGATTTCTAATTAATTTTGTTGGATTTGAACAATGTTACTAGAACCCTTTAAAGTAAAAAAAAAGTTGAATCTTGTATGGGTCTATAAAAGGGGACCCCTTGCATGGCTGTTATTTGAATGAAAAATGGCTCCTTACTAGAGCCATAGATGCATGATACCAATTACCTTTAATGATAAAATATTAGATCAACCAAAATTCAGCTTGATCAGAACTTCTCTTATCCTTTTAGAATGAG